>WOXC01006856.1:0-137963 GCA_011680675.1 Gymnobelideus leadbeateri
GAGAGAGAGAGAGAGAGAAGAGGAGAGGAGAGGGAGGGAGGGAGAGAGAGAGAGAGAGAGAGAGAGAGAGAGAGAGAGAGAGAGAGAGTGAGAGAGAGAATATACAAGAATACAAGAATACACCAAGGAGGAAATACTATGGAAGATGATCCAGCAAAAGAGACCAAGAAGTAATGAGCAGTCAAGTGAGAGGAAAACCAGGAGAGGGTGGTATTTTGAAAACCTAGAGAGTGAATATCCAGGAGGAGTCGGTGATTAACAGCATCAAATGAAGCAGAGAAGAGTTAAGAACAATGAGGACTGAGAAAACACCATCAGATTGGGCAGTTGAGATCACTGGTGACTGTGGAATGATGAAGGCAGAAGCAAGGGGCTAGGGAAACAGAAGAAGTTTAGAGAGCATTTTCTAGGCTTTTGACTGTGGAAGAGACCAGAGATTTAGAATGATAGTTTGGGGGGATTCTAGGGTCTAGTGGAGGTTTCCTTTTTAAAGGGGAGGGAGACTTTGGCATGCTTGAAGATAGCAAGGAAGGAATCAGTAGATAGGCATAGTCAGTCAATTAAAAGATTGAGGGTTGGAAAAAGCAGCAATGAGAGAGGGGACAGTCTGCTGGAGAATATAGCAGATAATGAATAAAAGACACATATAGAGGGGTTGATCTTGACAAAGAGATTCATCAGGAAGGAGAAGAGAGGGGAGAATGATGTCAGGAGGTCTTGTGATGGAGAACTAGAGAGAAGAGGGAATTTCCAGTGGATGGCCTCAGTGAAGTATGAGACAAGAAAGTGTGAGAGGTGAGGAGAGAAGGTTTTGAATGGCCAATGGGAGAAGTGAGATAGGGAATCAATTTGGGAGGAGTAAAAGGTTTACCTTGCTCCAGTGAGGGCCACAGTGGGGTGAGAAAATATCAATCAGCTTGCTTGCCGCTTACTCCAAGTCATGTTTAACCATCTGTGAGTAAAAGTGGAGGCAGATCAACATGGCTATTATGGGTATTTTTTGCATATCTACACATGTATAACTTACATCAAACTGCTTGCCTTCTCAATGGGGGGGGAGGTGGGAAGGGAGGAAGGGAGAGAATTTAGAACTCAAAGTTTTAAAAATGAATGTTCAAAATTTTGACATGTAACTGGCTAAAAATAAAATACTAAATAAAAAAATTAAAAAAGAATTCACAAAATCACAGCCAAAACCCCCCCAAAACAAAAATCCACCACCAACAAAAAGCAAGGAAGGTGGATGATATCTAGGGTGAGAGGTTGGCAAGGCATGAGTGGCAACAAGACAAGGGAGAAACCAGAGAAAACAGTTCCTGCCCTCAAGGAACCTACAATCTTGTCAAATAAAAGGATTTCAGAATTTGCCACAGGATCAGACAACATACCTCAATCTTAATCTCTCGTCCCTCTGCCCCTGTCCCTGGGAAAGAAATGTTTGTGATAGTTGAACCTTACAATAGACTAGAATTGAAAACAATATCTTACAGAATGTTCAAGGATCATGACTATATTCTATTTCTAGCCATTATATCTTCGGAACCTTTCGTGTGTGTGTGTGTGTGTGTGTGTGTGTGTGTTTGTGTGTGTTTTAAAAACTCTGATAAGCACAGTAGATACCACTGTCATTTGGGGACTCACTCTGTATTAATGAATATAGATTAGAGTCTTCCCAATTTTCAGGAGAGTAATTGATTCCAATCCAGTCTTTAGTGTACTTGCCAGGCCATCCTCGAAGGCTGTAATTTTCAAGTCCAATATTTGCGTGTCCGTGCCGGTACCCTCCTGAGTCCTTCAATCAGATCATGTTATCATTCAAGAATGCTAGCTGGTCACCAGTTTATAGCATATTTACTATGAGCTAAATTCATTTTAAAAATTTAAAATGAGATCTGGGTCCTGTTTCAGGTGGTCCTGTGGACACGTGGCTGGTCAAAAGTGCCCTACACTTACTCATACCCATTCTTTTATTACCAATGAGGAAAAAAAGGTTCAGAAAAGTCACTTGTTACAGAATTAGGATTTTAAAGTTGGAAATGACTTCATTAACCATTTAGTCCATCTCATGTCTGAAAAGGAATACTCTTGCAACATATTGAACAAATTGATCATCCTGCTTCTTCTTGAATACCTCCAATAAGGGGGAGCTTACTACCTCCCAAGGCTACCCATTCCCTTTTGGGATCACTCAGATGATGAGGCAGTACTTCCTTACATTAGGCCTAAATTTATATCTTTGCAAGTTCTATGTATTGATGTTTGTTCTTTGGGGGGGTAATCACAGCAGTTGTGGCCCCCCTGAGTCTTCTCTAGGTTAAACATCCCCAGTTCCTTCAATAGATCCTTATGCTACTGACCATCATTGTTTGCTTTCCTGGGAATATTTCTCTAGATTATCAATATTCTTCCTAATCTGGTGTGTCCCAAACTGAACACAGCACTCCAAATATGGTCTGATCAGGGCACCTCCTGATTCCTCAAAGCTATGTCTCTCTTAATGTAGTTCGAGATCACAGTTACTTTTCTGGCTTGTAGTCCATTAAAACCTCTGAATTTTTTTTACAGGAAGCCATGATGCCTCCTGACTCCAAGTTCTGCTACCTTTTCACCACCCTACACCATCTCTCGAATCAATACTATGTAAACTTAATGTACAATGTCCCTGGGCATTTCCCAACCCAATAACCAGGGAGGACTTATTCATATCACAAAAAGATGGTTTGCTTTACAACAGAACTCAGCAGTAGAATTCCTTTTAATTGAGTGGTTCATTGGAGTGTTTGTTTATAGATCCTTAATTACTTGTTAGAGAGCCTGGGACTAGGAAGACAGAGAAACTTAGAGTGAAAGTGTTGGAAGCCACAGGGGGTTGAGGATTAATACAACAGGAGGAGGAAGCTCTTTAGAAATGGAAATGGAAACCACTACACCAGAAATCAAGCTTTAGCTTGAACCCGAAGGAACCCCGGAGGCCATGCAACACCCTCCTTTTATAGAGGAGACTGGGACTCAGGGAGGTTAAACATCCCCCCTTTCCCCCTCTCTCTCCCCCATCCCTTTTATAGAGAAGGAGTCAGGGGGTCAGGGAGGTTAAGCATTGAACCAAAGTCCTCTATTTTCAGAAAGAATTGGGGTGCTTTTTCTTCTGTGATGCTCCTCAAGATCCTTCAAAGGCTCTATATTGCCTCTAGCACACAATATATACTCCTTAGCTTGGCATTTAAAGCCATCTGGCCTACTTTTCTAGACTGCTTTTGAGTTACTCCCCTTGTGAGCTCTGCATTCCAGCCAAAGTGATGTGTATAGGAGGTGGTCCATGGATTGAAAATTGAAGGAAACTGAGGAGTCTAAGAGAGATGGAGGTGAGAGAGGAAATGTTAGCTTCGTGTACCAGCCATGGACCTACTCCTATGGCAAGCCTATCCTGATTCCTCCAATTAGTAGTGCATTCTCTCTCTTCACATAGTCACATATATACATATGTCTGTTCATACATTTTAGCCAGTGGTAGAATGTAAACTCCTTGAAGTTGGGGACATTGTTATAGGGAATTTCCTTATGTCAGAAATCCCTCTACTGATGTAGGTCAGAGCCTTTTCTGCAACTTAATATTGTTGAGAGTTGCTTGGGACGTTGAGAGGTTGGGACTTGCCCAACTTCACAATAATAACAACAATAGCATTCATACTGTACTTTAAGGTTTGTAAAGTGCTGTTATGGGTGTTCTCATTTTATCTTAACAATCCTGGCAGGTAGGTGTTATTATTATCTCATTTATAGATGGGGAAACTAAGACTCAGAGAGGTTAAGTGACTTGCCCAGGGTCACATGGTGTCAGAGGTGGAATTTGAACTCAGGTCTTCCTGACTCCAAGGCTGGCTCTCTAGCTATTATGCCTGGTACAATGCCATGTATGAAAAAGGCACTTAAAATGCTTGGTGCATTGCATTAGACTATAGGTATTGTTAGGTATACGTGAATGGATTATTTTATGGATTCCATCACTAAGTATTTATTTGGCAAGCCTTCACACAGAGGTGTTAGTTTTCCTCAAACACCAATTTGTTCCAATGGCCATGAATGTGGCTGAAGTAGAATCTATGGATTGCTTAGAGCTTGGTGAGACATGGAACATGCCAAGGTCAGCCATTGCCTCCCGGGCCATCACCACCCACCCTGACCTTTGTCCTGCCACTGGACTTGGATGGCTCTGGAAGAGAGAGTGAGGCATAGGCTCTGCTTCACTGAAGTCCAATCCATGAAACACTCAAGACATCACCCCATGATGTCATTGGTCCTCTTTGAAAAACAAACCAACCCAAGGGATAAATATCAACATTCAACACCTCCTCTACCTGGTGCACTACATTGCAACGAAGCCCTTGCCCCTTACTTTTCTTGCTCTCCCTGCTTCCAGTGCACTTAATTTTTAGCCACACCACGAACCCTTGCCGGTCTGTGTGCTCCTGCTTTTATATTCTGTTTGCAGGCAGCTTCCAAGGGGAGATTGGTTGGCGCGCTCATTAGAGCTATTGCCAACAGCTGGTGCCTTAGGCGTGCAGTCACCTGCCCTGCTTCCTATTTGCACATATACAGTGCTCTTGCCAATGTGTCATTTTTGACACTTAAGAAACTTGGCCTAGTTTGATAACTTTTATCATTTTAGTTATTTCTTTCTCCCTTCCTCCTCTCTGCCTTTCTTTCTTTCTACTTCCCCCATTATTCTGTCTCCCTCCTCTCCCTTTTTCTTCTCCTTCTCTTTCTCTCTTCTCTTTCCTTCTCTCTCCCTCTCCCTTTTCCCCTCCCTCTCCCTCTCCCTTTCTCTTCCCCCTCTCCTCCTCCTCTTCTTCCTCTTCCTCCTCCTCCTCCTCTTCTTCTTCCTCCTCTTCTTCTTCTTCTTCTTCTTCTTCTTCTTCTTCCTCTTCTTCTTCTTCTTCTTCTTCTTCTTCTTCTTCTTCCTCTTCCTCTTCTTCTTCTTCTTCTTCTTCTTCTTCTTCTTCTTCTTCTTCTTCTTCTTCTTCTTCTTCTTCTCCTCCTCCTCCTCCTCCTCCTCCTCCTCCTTCCCCCTCTCTCCCCTTGTTCTCTTTCCCCCTCTTTCCTCTATCTATCATACTATCTTTCTCCTACCTCTATCTCTCCCTCACCTTCCCCACCCCTTCATCCTCCATGCTTCCACCTTTTTGATCTGTGCTTGAGCCCATGCTCTAAGGTCAGGCTTGTTTACTGTATTTCTGCTTTGGGGATTAATTTTACACTGCACTCAGTGTACTGTAATTGATTTTGGCACTGATAGCTCAATGCTCCATGTCATATTGTTCTTTCCCAATAAAAAATATATCCAACAGCCCTGAAGGAGCAGGCCTAGTCCCAGTGGGTGATTTTTCATGCCCGGTATCTTAGACCTTGTTCAGATGAATAATATGGGCCCATTTCAACATAGCTCACCCACGAGGAAGGAGGAGGGACACCCTCAGACTGGCTTGTCTCCATTGCATCAGATGGAACCGATTCTTCCCAAAGTCTTCTGAGATTGAACAAAAGCCTATCTCAGCCATGCCTGGAGCTCTATTAAAGTTGGCAATGGAGTAGAACTTTCTTAATTGTTTATTAGTAGTGAGAGAGCTTGGGATGCAAAGAAGAAAATTGACATGGTCATTGCCTTCAAGCTGCTTAGTAGAGAGCTCAGTCAGGGCCACAGATAACTGAAATCTAGGCCAGGATGCAGAATTTGGAGTCAGGGGCCTCCACCAATGCAGATCATCAGTTCATAGACTCTGTTATGTGATTTATCTAGGGACACACAGCTGGTATGTGTCAGAGGCAGGACTTGAATTTAATAATAAAAAGATCAAGAGTAAAGTAGCTAGGGGGCACTGCAGTAGACAGAGTACCCGTCCTGGAGTTAGGAAGACTCCTCTTCCCGAGTTTAAATCTGGCCTCAGACACTTCCTAGCTGTGTGACCCTGGGCAAGTCACTTAACTCTGCTTGCCTCAATTTTCTCATCTGTAAAATAGGCTGGAGAAGAGAAGGGCAAACCTCTCTACTATCTCTTCCAAGAAAACACCAAAGAAGAAGAGCAACAGGATGGGGACATTGTCATAGGGAACTTCATGTCAAACATCCTTCTGCCAATGGAGATCAGAGCCTTCTCTACAACTCAATGTTGTAGAGAGTTACTTGGGGCATTGAGAGGTTAGGACTTGCCCAGGTTCACAATAATAACAACAATAGCATTCATACTGTGCTTTAAGGTTTGTTTTATCTTCATAACAACCCTGGCAAGTAGGTGTTATTATTATCTTCATTTTATAGATGAGCAAACTAAGACTCAGGGAGGTTAAGTGACTTGCCCAGGGTCACATGGTGTCAGAGGTGGGATTTGAACACAGGTCTTCCTGACTCCAAGACTGGCTCTCTGTCAATTATGTCAGAATCAATTCTGGGAAAAAAAGGGAATTAGAATAGAATTTCGCACTTTCCAGGCATTGGGTAGAATAAATCATCCTCCTTCTTTCCTTCTGCCTTAGGCAGGAAGGAATCTACTCTCACAGATGACTACTGACCCTCTAGACAAATGCATTATGGTATAAGGGAAAGGGCACTGAACTTAGAGTAAGAGAACTAGTCAGAAAATCCTAGAGATCGGATTTGCAGTAGAGATAGTCCAAGGTCCCTCCCAGCTAGAAGTCAAGATATTTGATCTACATGGAATCCTAGTTTCAAATCCTGCCATAGCTTTTGGGCAAGCTGCTTGACTCTCCTGGGTAATTCTGCATTCTTCTGCAAAATGAAAGAAGATGCTTCATTTCCCTCTGGGGGTTTCTCCCACAGTCTGTCTATCATGCCATTCTCAGCAAACTATTTCCAGGGGAAGCAAGCACACTAAGCACACTCCTGGAAATGTTGTAAATTGTGGTGTCTTTCAAATGTTTCCACTGTAACATTCCAAATTAGTTAAGTACAGATAAATGAGGTCTCACTGCACTCCCCAGAGATGCATTCCTAACATCGTTTTTCTTCTTATTTTTAATCTCATTTTTATCGATATCCTTTGTTTATATGTCACATTTATTTCTGAACATATCCCTCTCCTTCCCCACTCATTTTGAGCATCTCTTATAACAAAGATTAAACAAGAAAGAGATAAAAAATATAGTTCAGCAAAACTAATCAATATATCTACTTTGTCTGACAGTATTGTGATATTCTACATCTATAATCCCCCACCTCTCCAATGAAGAAGGTAAAGTACATTTCTCAACTTTCTTTGGGGCTAAGATTGGTCATTATAATTACACAGTATTCCCTCTTCCTTCCTTCCCACCCACCTTCCTTCTTTCCTTCCTCTCTCCCTCCCTCCTTCTTTCCTTCCTTCATCCTTCATCCTTCCTTCCTTCTTTCCTTCTTTCCTTCCTTCCTTCCTTCCTTCCTTCCTTCCTTCCTTCCTTCCTTCCTTCCTTCCTTCCTTCCTTCCTTCCTCCCTCCCTCCCTCCCTTCTTTTCTCTCTTTCTCCATCTTCCTTTTGTCCTTTCACCCCTTTTTCATCCTTTCTGTTTGCATTACATTAGCTTACTTTACCCTGCATAATTCCCTATAATTCTTCCCTTAAGAATTCTCTGAATTCTTAAATTTTTTTTTAAAATTGAACTTAAATACCAGAAAAGTACATTTCCATATATACAGAACACAAAAAATAAAGAGGATTCTATATGAAACCGTGCATTTCCAAGGCATATCATTTGTTATATGTATACATATATACACACATAATATATATATATATATATTTACCCATGTAATATATTGTTGTTTAGTTGTTTCAGTTGTGTCCAACTCCTTGTGACCCTATTTGGGCTTTTCTTGGCAAAGATGCTGGAGTGGTTTGCCATTTCCTTCTTCAGCTCATTTTATAGATGAGGAAACTAAGGTAAACAGATCAAGTGACAGATAGTAAGTGTCTGAGGCCAAATTTGAACTCAGGTCCTCCTGACTCCAGACCCTATATTCTATCCACTGCACCACGTAGCTGTCCAATATAATATATATTCCACATATATTCTGATATATATTTCCTATTATATATGTTATATATATTCCATGTATAAGTAATTCCATATTATTGGATTCGTTTTGCTTGTCTGTGCTTCCTTCCGAACTTCTTTCTGTTTTCCTTTTTTGATTTTTGGAGGGAGGAAGGCAGGGCAATTGGTGTTAAGTGACTTGCCCAAGGTCATATGGCTAGTAAGTGTTAAGTGTCCAAGACCGCATTTGAACTCAGGTCCTCTTGACTCCAGGGCTGGTGCTCTATTCACTGTGCCACCTAGCTGCCTCTTTCTGTTTTCTTTTGTGCATGAAAAATAATTTGGTGGCCTCCTTTTTTGGCATCTATTTCTCTCCTCCTGTCCCCTACCTCCAATTAAAAAACAAAAGAAAGGGGAAAAACACACATAACAGATAAACATAGTCAAGTAAAATGAATCCACACAGTGGCCGTGGTCACGAATGTCTGCCTCTTTTTGTATCTTGTATCTGCTGCCTCTCTATCATACTTAATCTTGGGTCTTCTGGAATCATGGTTGACCATTGTGTTGATCAGAGATCCTTAAGTGTCTCAAAGTTGTTTGTCTTTCCAGTGTTGTTATTGTTGTGTAAGTTATCCTCCTGGTTCTGCCCACTTCATTCTGCATCCATTCATATTACTCAGGATTATCTGCAGTTGTCTTGTTCCTCATTTCTCATGGCACGATAATACATCATACCATACCTATTCCACAATTTTAGTTCTTTTCCTGTAATCCGATCTTCAGAACCAGGAAGTTTGCTTTGCTTGAAATTCTTCCCTACTTGGTATCATTTTCCCTCTTAATCTCCTTGCCTCCCACCACCCATCTCTCCTTATTTCCCTCTTGAGTATGATGCACCTCTGTGTGTGTGCTTTTGAGTAGGATAGTAAGCCATGTTTGATCTTGTCCTGGATCCCCTGGGTTCCTGGGCTGGGTTTTGTTTTCCTGGATCTTAGAAGTTTAGAGCACTCTATCTTCAGAGCCAGCCTACCTGGAAACCATATTGGCTAAAAATCCCCAGAATTCTTCATATTTACTATTTCTTCCATCACAATAAGATCTTACATTTATGTACCACAGTTTGTGTAGCCATTCTCCAATGCCGGGTCATGAACTTTCTCTTCTTTGCTATTCCCAACATGCAGCTAATAATGAGTGAATCTCAGAGCTAGAATAGGGATAATCTGACCCAAAGCCAAAGCTAATGGCCCATCAACCTTTTGGCCATCTCTACTTTGTTCCTATCTCCTAGGCAGGAATCCACATTTGGGTGATAATTTTAGAGTTGATTCAAATGCTGCTGGGAAGAACACTGCAATGAAAACCTAGGGACCTGGGTTCGAGTCTTAGTTATGCTTTTAACACACTGTGTGAGTTTGGGTAAATCACTTTGCCTCTTCGGCTTCCCACATATGTAAAATGGGAAACTTGGATCAGATAATTACTAGAAGCCCTCTAGCTGTGTTTAAATTAATGAGCCTTTCTTTACATAAGACATATTCCTGTTTTTAGGGAAATTGAATTTTGGCAGACAGAATCCTGTGTAGACTATGTTAGGAAAACTCATTATTTTCAGGAATCCTTAACCTTTTTTGTCAATGGATTAGATTCCTTTGGTAGCCTGGTGACACTTATGGATCCTTTCTAAGAATAATATTTGTATGGGGTGGCTAGGTGGCACACTGAATAGAGCACTGGCCCTGGAGTCAGGAGGACCTGAGTTCAAAGTTCAAATCCAGCCTCAGACACTTAACACAAAACTAGTCGTGTGACCTTGGGCAAGTCACTTAACCCCAATTTCCCTGCCTTCCCCCCTCCAAAAAGAAAAAAAAAGAGAATAATATTTGTAAAAGCATATAATAAAACACAAAGGATTGCAAAAGGAACCAATTATATTGATATCCAGTTATCAAAATACTTCAAAACAACTTTGAGAAGTCTAGATTAAGAAATTTAAGAATTACAAAAATTTGAATTTTATAAATTAAATTAATTAATTAAAAATTAAATAAAAGAAAATTAAAAAAATTAAGAAATCCCCTGATTTAAATGAATCTTGTGAATATTTCATTAAAGTAAAATGAAGGACCCATATTTTGACTGATCAATTTTCAGACAGTGGGTTTGTTTAAAGAAAGGTTCACCTGTGCAGCAAGACTCTGAACTCCAGCACCCAAAAAGGCCAAGGTCAGAGACTGGTGTAAGACAAAACCAGATCCAAACCAAAAAATATGGAGACTAAAAACCTAAAACCAAGACAAGAATGGACAATGAGGTACTACCATATTTACATTCCCAACCTGTTAGCTCAGTTGAGTCTCACAACTATCCTGGAAGGTACTGGCATCATTGTCCCCATTTTACAGATAAGGAAACTGAGGCCTGGAGAGGTTAAATGACTTGCCAATGGTCATGCTGGTTATGTGTCTCAGGGTGGGATTAGAACCCAGGTCTGTCTGATTCCAGGCCCAGAATGCTGTACCATACTGCCTCTCATGGAATGTCAGAACTGGGAGTCGCTTTAGAATTTAGAACAGAGCTTATCACTTCTAACCCTTAATCCTCCCCACTCTTTTATGGAGAGGGAGAATTCAGATTTGAAGTGATTTGCCTGAGGTCACACAGCAGAATTAGAAGCAAAGTTGAGATTTGAACTCAGGACCCCAGATTCCTATTCCAGGTCAGTTCTCTTTCCCCTGGGACTATGAATGGACTACAAGCCTAACATGGGTCAATAGTGTGATGTGGTAACCAAGAAAAGCAAGTGGGATTGTAGGTTGCATTAAGAGAGGTATACTTTCTGGGAATAAAGGAGGTGATTTTCCTGCCTGGTCAGACCACATTCACAGTAGGATGCTTAGTTCTAGGAAATGGTGAACTGGAGAGAGTTTGGAGGATGTCTACTCACAGGCTGGAGAACCTTGAATCCAAGATATTTAAGTGTTGGTTGAAGGAATTGGGATGTTTCATCTAGAAAAAGAGAAGACTTAGGGGAAGATGGTAGTTGTCTTCAACTACTTGAAGGGCTGCCATAGAGGAAGGAAAGGGAGGGGAAGGGATCGAGCATTTATGAAGCACCTACTATGTGCCAGGAGAACTTGACAAACATCTCACTTGATCCTCACGACAGCTCGGGGTGCCATTATTATCCCCATTTGACAGTTGGGGAAACTGAAGCAGAGGTCAAGTGAAGCCTAGTGAGTATCTGAGGCTTAGTTTGAACTCAGGTCTTCCTGGCCCCAGGCCCATGGTTCCATCCACTGTGGAACCCAGCTGCCTTAATCAGACTTATTCTGCTAGAACAAAACCAAGAACAATGGGTAGAAGGGAGACCAATTTGAGTTGATGTCAGGATGATAAGAGTCATCCTAGAGTAGAACAAGACGTGATAGAATCTCTCTCCTTGGGGTCTTCCTTGGGGTGGCTATTCATCTGATGCAATACAGAGGGGCTTTCTTTGGGGTAGGGGTTAGACCAGATGGCTACTGAGGTCCCTTTGAGCTCTGGGATCCTGAGATTCTGGGACTCACTGAATGCTGGTGTCAGAGCTGGGAGAGATATCAGAGGCCTCCCTGAAGCATGGATGAGAAAAGTGCCCAGGCTGAACACCTAGAGGCCAAGGTTCCAAAGTCATTGGCACAGCTTTGGAGAACAGATCAAGGAATTTTTCTTCTTTCTCCTTCCTGGATCCTACACAGGCCCTCCAGGTGCCCAGATCTAGAAATGTCATTTGTATTTTCCTGGGGTGACTTTCTCCCCTCATTCCTCCCTCCCCAGACTCTTTATTGCAAAGGGTGTAAATACAGATTGGGTAAAAGGGCCTGGATCAATGGTCCCCTTCCCTCTTCTTGAGTGGGACTGCCGACTCTTCTCCTTGACCTTGAATTGGTGATGGGTCTATGAATTGGTGATGGGCCAACAGCTGGGAGATGTAAATGATGCTGTGAGGGCACCAGGAGACATGGAAACCTGAAGACCTACAGTCAGGTCCTGGCTTTGATTCTGTATGGCCTTGGGTAAGCCCTTTCCTCTCTCTTGACTCTGTAAAATAAAGGTGATAATTACAATGGGACCATTGTGAAGAAGGTGCTATAGAAAGGAGAACGTTTTTTCATTATTGTATTGTGTGACTCAGTGCTCCAAACGGCCCCCCTCCCTTCTCCAAGCTGAGAAGCATCCACAAATACTCCCTCATTAGTGGCCAGGTGCTCATTGGCATATGGTGGATACTAAAGCCACTTCCTTAGAGGAACTCAAACTCGGAATTTATCTTTATTAAGGTCTTGTCCAAATGATAAATACACACTGCCTTCCTGGTATCTACTGCTTGGAAATAAATCAGTTTGGGATTGATTTGCTAACATCTCTCTTTGCTCTGTGTGTGTCCTCCTGCCCCGGAGGTCATGCTGTCCTTCTGCATGAACAAAACCAGAGAGTGAAGCTAGAGACTTGGTCCACTGGGCTGGCCCAGTACCCGGGCCTGGCAACTCTGGAAAGAGGGGCCTTCTGGTTTGTGTGCAGGGCAGCGGGGCAGCCTCCAGTGAAGTCAAGGGCGCAACAGAGAACCCCATTTCCATTTATGAATGATCATCTAAGGTCTCTGGGTACTACAGGAACACATGCTGGGGTCAAAGTGAGTAGGTCTTGATTGTATCCTCAGCTCTCTTGGTCTCTTAAAGACTGTGACCTTGGGCAAGTCATAGGCTCTAAGGCTAGAATAGGCTAGAAGGGACATTAGAGGTCATTTAGTCCACGATGTCTTAAACTTTTTCCATCCTTGACCCCTTCAGTGCTTCTTAAACTGTGGGTCATGACCTCATATCACAACCCACAGTTTAAGAAACGCTAATCTTGTCCACCAAACTGATTTTACAGAGGAGGAATATGATGCTGAGAAATGGCAATAGAGTACAGTTAAGGTGAGTGTGGTACTGAATTTGCTCAGGTATTAAATGTATAAAGCAGGATTCAAACCCAGTTCTTCCAAATCCATTGTTCTATCCACTGCCCCACACAGCCGCTTGAGACAGTCCACTCCATTCTAGAATTGCTCTAATTGTTAGAAAGTTGTTACTGTCATCTGCATATAATCTGCCCCTCTGTAAAATCTCCATCCATTTTTATTCCCAGTTTTGTCCTCTGGGACCAGGCATCATACCCCACCAGGCTTTCTCTTCTCCAGGCTAATCATCTCCAGTTCTTTCAAATCATCCTCCTATACCATGATCTCAAGGACCTTTACTATACTGGAAACCGCCTCTGGATATTCTCTGGCTTAAGAATGTGCTATTTGGAATAGAATACAGTTATCCCTTCCAAATCACAACTTTCTCCATTGCAGTTTCGATATATCGAGGGTTGGCATGAGAAATCAAATGGGACTTCTTGGGGGGAGCTTTGCAAAAGTTGTAGATGACACAGAAAAAGTTTAGAAACTCCGAAAGGCATAAAATATACATATAGTATTGTATAATATCAACACCTCATAAAAGAAAAAGAAAAAAATTCAGACTTCTTCTCTGGTATGAAGGGAGGGCCAAACTACTTTACTTGGATTTTCCAGATCATGTAGGTGCCATGGCCCTAACCCTTCAGAAGAGATAACTATAAACATGCAGTTGTGGTCCAGTTGGGGCAAAGCAGAGAGGGATTGCAACCAACCTTGCCTTGGACATTATCCCTCTCTCAATGTAACCCGAGTTTGCATTAGGTTTTGTTTGCTTTTTCCTGCTGTATCATACTGTAAGCCTTTGTTCTATTCATTGCAGTTCAGTCTTCATCTCTATATAGATGCTTCTTATATTTGTACATTCAGCCTTACCTTCTCTCCTGAGCTGCAGTCTCCCATCACCTTTTGAATATCCTGACCTGGATGTCCTACAGACATCTCAAATTAGTATGACCCAAAGAGAACTCATCTTCACCCTCCCCTCTTCCCAATGTTTCTATTACTTTCAACATCACCACTGCCCTCCCAGTCACCCAGGTTTGCCATCCCACCCTCAACAATTCAGTCTCCTGACCCCATATTCAATCTTTTACCAAGTCTTATCTATTGTACCTTCATGTCACCTCTACTCACACAGCTATGATTCTGGTGCTGACCCTTATCACTTCATGCTTGGACTATTGCAATGACCTCCTAGGGGTTGCTAGGTTGTATAGTGGATAGAACACTAGCTCTGGAGTCAGGAAGACCCAAGTTCAAATCTGAGCTCAGATACTTACTAGCTGCGTGATCCTAGGCAAGTTGTTTAAGCCTGTTTGCCCCAGTTTCCTTACCTGTAAAATGAGCTGAATAGGAATGGCCAACCACTCCAATATCTTTGCCAAGAAAACCCCAAATGGAGTCACAGAGAGTCAGACATGACCAAAATGACCGTACAACAACAAAACCAACAATGACCTAACTGGTTTTCCTGTGTCAAATCTCTTCCCACTCCAGCTTATCTATCTCTTTATGGCCAAAGTTATTTTCCTAAAACACAGGTCTATCACACCTCTACTCAATAAAATTTAGTGGCCCCATGATCAAATATAAGTCTCCATTTGTTGTTCAAAGCCCTTCACAGGGGCGGCTAGGTGGTGCAGTGAGTAGAGCGCTGGCCCTGGAGTCAGAAGACCTGGGTTCAAATCTGGCCTCAGACACTTAATACACACAAACAAAAACCTAGCTGTATGACCTTGGGCAAGTTACTTAACCCCAATTGCCCTCCAAAAAGCAAAAAAAAAGCCCTTCACAAAGCCCTGGCTCTTTCTACCTTTCCAGTATTCTTACACTTTACTGCCCTCCAAATACTCTGTGATCCATTGACACTGACCTCCTAGCTGTTCTTCACACACAATAATCCTCTCCCCACCAAGTGCTTTTTCCCTGGTTGTTTTCCATGCTCTGTCTTCTCCTCTCCTTCCTGGTTTCTCTGGCCTCTTTCGAGATTCAGCTCAAATCCCACCTTCTTTAGGAGGCCTTTCTCAGCCTCCCCAGTCAGCTACTGCTTCCTTCAGATTGCTTTCCATTTACATTGCACATATCTCATATGTACAATTATTTTCATGGTGTCTCTCCCATTACGATGTCAGTTTCTTGAGGGCAGGGGCCATATTATTTGCCTTTTGTTAGTATCCCTTGAGCTTAACACAGTGCCTGGCATACAGTAGTTGCTTTATAAATGCTTGTTATTGTTGTAACCCCCCCATCCTTTTTTTTTTTTGCTTTTTGGAGGACAATTGGGGTTAAGTGACTTGCCCAAAGTCACATGGCTAGTAAGTGTGTCAAGTGTCTGAGGCCGGATTTGAACTCAGGTCCTCCTGACTCCAGGGCCAGTGCTGTATTCACTGCGCCACCTAGCCACACCTGTCCCTCCATCTTTTTGAGACAAATTGTTGTCTAGCTATGAGTCCCCATCATGTACTTGTGATACTGATTATTTGAACTCAAGTATAAATCATTATCTCTATTAAATTTCATCTTATTAGATTCAGTCCAACATTCTGGCTTGCTAACATGGTTTTCACTACCCCCCAGGGTACTTACCCCCTTGGTGTCACCTGTAGAATGCCATTTGTGTTCTTATCTGCATCATTGATAAAAATGTTGAACTGTACAGGTTGGAATTAGGGCACTCCACTGGAGACCTCCTTCTAGGTTGCCACTGCCCCATTGATGGCTAATCTTGGGTTCAGCCATTCACCCAGTTCCAATTCCACCTGCATTATCATCTGACCCACATCTCTCTATTCTGCCCCTTCCCCTGCCCCATAATAGCATAAGAGACTTTGTCAAATGCTTTGCTAAAATTTAGGTAAATGATATAGATGTAATTCTCCTGGATCTTCTCCTTAATAACCCTGTTAAACAAAGGAAATAAGGTTAGTCTGGCATGACCTGTCCTTGAGAAGGTCATTCTGACTCTTTGTTATCTGGGTCTCAGTTTTCTTACCTATAAAACTAATGTTAAAGAAATGAAGGGGGGGGCTAGGTGGTACAGTGCATAGAGTACCAGCCCTGGAGTCAGGAAGATCTGAGTTCAAATCCAGCCTCAGAAACTAAACACTTACTAGCTCTGTGACCTTGGGCAAGTCACTTAACCCTAATTGCCCTACCCTACCCCCTCCAAAAAGAAAAAAAAAAGAAATGGGAGGTGGTAGGGGTGGGTGGTTGGCCTGAGCAACAATAACATATAATAACAAATAACAATAAAATAAAAAATTACAATAAACAGGAAAAATCAAAGAGACCTTTTGTCCTGTTGATGCCACATGGTGCCCCCTTCTCAATATTTTATGCTCTAAAGAAGCTTGGAAAAGATGACGCAAACATAGTCATTAGCTAGTTGGCAATTTACCTTAATCCTCCGGATGCTCAATCCATTAATATAAGAACAGTGACTCACCAGAACAACGTAGGTTTCTGTGACCAGATTAATTGGGTTCTAGATGACCTTGAATTTCCTTCTCTTATTAGCAAACTCCCATGTAGTTCTCCTTAGCAAAAAGGCTTTTTAAAGCAAGACTGGGCATGGGCATATGTGAGAGTAGGTGCTTGATTAATACTCAGGGATTGACTGAATGATTGAGAAGCAGAGGGAGGGGAACAGAGTGAGACAGAGATGTCTTATAAGTTACTAGAAGGCTTTTTCTTTTCTTTTTTGCATTTACCCTTTAGATTTGCTACTTAGGTCTCTTTGTTTTTAGAGAAGAAGCATTGGACAGCTGCTGCAGGCTTAGATCTTTAGGTAAATGTCTCTGCAGGGTTGGAGAGGTGTCTCCAACTGCTGCTTACAGCCTTCTCTGCCTGGGGGCGATAGGAGGGAAAGAGTTGAGTGGAAGCTGGGTAGAGATTCTGGAACATGTTCTCACTATCTCTCACCTTCCTCCCCTCTCCCTCAGCAGGTGGAAGCAACCAACTGTTCTTTCTATCTCTCCTGGAAAGGAGAAACATACTCAGCCTTTACTGCTTCAAATTAGAAAGGGAGAAAAAGAATGTGGGTTGGAGGAAAGTATTATTTGGGGAAGGGGGAAAGAAATATTTATTGATCTGCTTTAAAAATGTGTTATGCAGTGGAGGTTGGGGGTAGAATACCTGAGGGTGAACAGTATCTTTTTAAAGTTTTCCACACCAAGGCTTGTTAGCATTAGTATGGCTAAACTTGGTTTATTCCAAGGGGCAGCTCCAGGGACCCACATCAACACAACTGGAGACAGAGGGGCTCTTGGTGGCTCACTGGGAGATATTCCAGGACTAAATTTCTTGACTCCCATCCCCACTTCCTTCCTAGAACTCTAGAACCATGACTGTCTAGAACTATAAGCTTAGAGACCACCTAATTATAGTGAAGGAAGACTAAAGCCTAAACCACAGATAAATTTATCAAAAATAGGCTAACCTCATTTCCTTTTCTCACATGATCCCGAGACTGGTGGATCAGCGGCATGCTGTAAATAGTTTTCCTTGATTTCAGCAAATGTTTGGCAAAGTCTACCATGCCATTTTGGTGGAGAGGAGGGAGAGATGCATGTGAGATGGAAGGGTGATTAGATTTGGAACAATTTGAAAGGTTCAATGTGTACTTGGAAGGGTGTCTTCATGGAGTGCCCCAGGAATCTGTGCTTGGGCTTGCTGGGGTCCTAGTTAACATTTTCATTGATGACTTAAGTTAGTGACTCCAGAGATGACAAAAAGCTGAGAGGGATAGCTAACGCATTGGGTGAGAGACTTGGGATCCCAAAATACCTCGACAAGTCAGAATTTGCGGTTGAATGAATAGGATACAGTTTTTCCTACTTTATTATATTACATTGTAGAGAACAATTTATTTAAAATAGTAAACATTGTAAGAGCAAGAAAAGGCAGAAAGGCACAATGGATAGTGTGGTGAAGCCTATGTACCATTTCTCAGAATAATGTTTTTAAATAATTATGGGAAATGTCACATTTTGGTTAGAGGTTAGTGAGAATAAAGATGTCATTTTTTTCTCCATCCAAATTCGCAGTGCCCTCTGAAATCTGTCCACAGATCCCATGTCAAAAAATCTCTCTTTTTTTTACTCTCTGTTTCTCTCCCTCTCTTGGTCTGGGGCCTGGGAGTTATATTGAATCCTTAATTCAGGCATCAGCAAGCTGAACTCTCCTCTCCCTCTCCCTTTCCCCCACTCTAGTACTACATAGGATGATATTTAAAGAGATAAATGCAAAGTCTTTGATATGGGTTAAAATATCTACTTCACAAGTAAAATGTGGGGTAGTCATGACTCGACAGTGGTCTGTCTGAAGATCTGGGGATGTTATTGGACCAGAAACTCAAAATGAGTCAACAGTGTCACTTGGAAACCAAGAAAGCTCATGTGACCTTAGACTGTAGAAAGAGCTATGGTTTAAAGGACTATGGGGGAATGATTCTTCTTTCCTCTTCCCTGGTCAGGGCACATCTAGAGTGTTGAGTTCAGTTTGGGCTATCATGTTTTAGAAAGAACATCAATAAACTAAGGAATATATTCTCTGCATTTTATCTGTTCTTTCATCTCTCTGTCTCTCTCTTTTTCTCTGTCTCCTCTCTCTCCATCTCCCCATATCTCTTTCTCCTTCCTTCCCTCTATTTTTCTGTCTCTCTTTTTCACTCTGTTTCTTTCCCTCTCTTCACCTTCTTTTCTCTCAATCTCTCCTTCCTTCTCTCCCTCCTTTCCTCCCTTTTTCTGTCTCTCCATCTCTCTCTGTCTCTTCTGTATCTCCCTCTCTCTTTTTAGCTATCTCTGTCTGTCTCTTTCCTTCTCTTGTTTCCTTTCTCCCTTTAAAGTCTCTCAGTTTAGATGAGAAAAATCAATTTTCCAATTGAATTCAAATTGCATTTGAATTTGGAAAATTAAGCCAGATGAATAGCAAATGCCTGTGATTCTCAGCACTCGTATGGCTTTGCGTGTGCTGGCTTGGATTCCTGACTACTGGTTCTTTTAACAAATGGCTCTTAAAGCTGGCACCAAAGTCAATACAAATGGTACCAATGATTAAGTGTAGCTCCCTGGGTATCTCATTTGCTGTTTGGCTTTTCTTCCTTCGTTCTGTGTTCTCGCTTGACTCCATGCACGTGCACACACACACACACACCCACACCCACATAGACACACACACACAGACACTGCCCCCCTAAGTCTGGGCCTAGTATTTCTGGGACCATACCTAGGGCTGACTTATAAAGCCTTGGGAACTTCTCCCTCCCTTTCTCTTCCTCCTCTTTTAGGAGGAGCCTTGCTGAAGCTCCCTTGTCTCACTCCCATGTCCTAGAGGTTCTGGCCGCACAGCTGTCCTGGCCTCTAGGCCTTTCCTCCCTCTCTAGCCTCTCATGACACTTTCCTGTTTTCAGGCCTGTTCTGTTCTCTGTCCTGAATCAAAGAACAGAATGAGTGAGTTTCGGCAAAGGGTTCAGAATGTGTTCATGGGCGATACTTTCCAGGCCTTTGATTCCTTCCCCTAAAGGAGAGAGTGACTAGTGGGGGAACCTCAGATGATTGAGCAGGTGAGTGAGAAGTTTGTGAGGAAGGGAGCCCTTTGGGGTACCTCTTGCCATACTGTGTAGGTGGTTGTTCCATTTGCCTCCCATCCCAGATGCTCTTGGCACTTAGTACCAGCCTGGATTCTTTGCTGATCAATGCTGCCATGCCAACAGCCATTTCCACAGCAGTCTGGCCTCGTTTGGTCCCTTGTTTAGATGAGAACCATTGAGATGACCAGGCAATTGTTGATGGGAAGTTTACAAACTTTCTTTTGAAAATGAATATCTGTTTGGTGTGATAGAAAGGGCCTGGGCTAGTATTCAAAAGACCTGAGTTTAAACCCTGGCTCTGCTGCTAATTGCCTGAGTGACCTTGGTCAAGTCACTTCACCTCTTTAATAGTCAGTTCCCTCATCTATAATCAATCAACAAGCATTTATTGTACACCTACTATGTGACTGGAGATTATAAGATCATAGACTGTAGCTGGAAGGGTCCTCAGAAGCCCTCTGGTCCCACTCCCTTATTTTATAGAGGAGAAAACCAGGACCCAGGGAGAGGAAACAACTCACTCAGGATCACACAGATACTAATTGGTAGGACTGGAATTTGATTCTTGATTCCATACCCAGTGTCCTTTCCACTGCAACATATCCTCAAAGAGCTTATATTCTATTGTAGGGGAAGAATGCCTGGGCTATTTAATTCATGAGATATAGTGAGATCCTATTTATAAAACACTTTGCAAACTTCAAAGTAGTTTTCAAATGTCAGCTCTTCCTTCTTAGCTTCATGCTAACTGTCTTGAAATATTGGAAGAGCAGCTCTACGGAAGACTATTTAGACTTTTTCCTAAGCTAGGAGTATAGATGGGATGGAGTGTTGTTGAATCATTTCAGTCATGTCCAACTCTTTGTGACCCAATTTGGGGCTTTCTTGACAAAGACACTGGACAGGTTTGCCATCTCCCTCTTCAGCTCATTTTTACAGATGAGGAAACTGAGGTAAACAGCATTAAGTGACTTGCCCGGGGTCATGCAACTAGGAAGTGTCTGAGGCCAAATTTGAACTCAGGAAGATGAGTCTTTCTGATTCCAAGCACAGTGCTTTATATACTGCAGTACCACCCAGCTGCCACTGGGATGAAGTGACAGGGAAGGAGGGAAATTTCATAAGTAAAACTTTCTAATCCCTGGAGTTGTCTCAAAGTGGGATATGGCACCTGGGGAGATAGCAAGGTATCTAGCGCTGGAGGTTTGCTAGCAGAGACTGAATGCCTATGTCAGGAGGGTTATAGAGGAGATTCCAAGTTGGCTGTGACTAAGATTAAAGGGCCTCTGAGATCCAACTCCCTCTTTATTCTGTTGAGATTTGGGATTAGAGGGGATCAGGAGTCATGTTGGGGCAGGAATGATTCTGGGTCATTCTTGAATGAGAAGTGGTTATCTCCCTTCACTCCTTGGTTGGTGATAAAAATAGTGGGAAACTGAAGGGTGGGATGTGGCATCTGTCCTTAGAGATTAGAGCAAAACTGAGTTAGCCTTTTGATGTGGTTGGTTTAGATATTCAGGTACCTAAAGGCAAAGAGATGAAACATCTGCTTTCTCAGGTACTCTTCCAGCTCTAGGGTTTATCTTCTCAGCCTTAAGAGAGAGGCAGCTCCCAAAGCACAAAGAGGCAGAGAGCCTAGAGAGGCTATCCTCACGAGTCTGACCCTGGATAGTGGAGGTCTTTGGTTCAGAACATGGGACCTGACTCACTAGACATGGTCCATCTAATTCAGGTACTGAACCTAATACTCCATTTGGCCACATACCCTAGCCCAAAGTATCACCTTAGCCTCTCAGCCCAAGCAATTAAAAACCATTATAAGAGAGTGGACAGTTCCCCTTTAACTAAGGAGACTTCCCTAAGACTTAATTAAAGTTTGGAAAGTATCCTGAGAAGGGGGAGAAGCATTGGGGGGGGGGTCAATAAAATTGATCCAAATAAATTCTTTGCACATACAGAATAAAAGTCTCACTCACAGGAAGAAATTTGATCGATAAATTAGCAAATTTGAAATGAGGAGGGAGTAATTAAGAGGCCCTTTGAAAGCAGAGAATGCATTAAATAGAGTGAGGGACTCCGCAGGGTCCACTGAAGCAGGAAACACCAATGCTTTAGAGAGACATGGAAGATTAGAGACCTATTTCAGCCAGGAGAAAGAAGGGGCTAGAGGAGAAACCAGACATTGGTGAAGACATGGGAGGGCTGAGAGGGGAGGATGGCAGGAAACTTGAGATCCTTAGAATTTGGAAGGAAGCTCTCATGCATTACCCAGTTAAAGAAAGCTTTTGAGTCACCCTTAACATTGTACTTAAGGAGTCTGGGAGGGCCTCACTGTGGGACATGGAGTCAGAAGAAAATGGGGGTGGGGGATTCTCCCAGACTGCTCCTGCTGTAAAGTGCTGATGTCTTCTGCTATTGGAGCTGCCTTCAACAGCTGAAATCAGTGGCAGATGATGATGGCATGGACATTCCTTCCAGGGTATCTAGGGGAACCAGACAATAGGAAAGGGGATAATGCATCTGGGGCCAAAATGGCATATTGTCAGTGCTTAGATCAAGTGCTGGGGAGACATGGCATGAGATCACGGCACAGTGGCAGAACCCAAAGCTCCTACAGAAAGGCAAATTTAGCAAAGACTGCTTAAGGGCATCTGAGACACTTGGGCGGACTCAAATGGACCAATTCTGAGCTAAGAAAGCAGAACTAAGAAAATGATATACTCAGAGACCCCAATGATGTAAAAGGAAGCCCCACCAACAGACAGCAGAATGCACATGAATGGAATGATCAGTTTTTATTCTAGAGGACCAATGAGAATCATATTTCCCTCCCCTTAATAGAGAGGTGGCAGACTATGGCTGCCAAATACTGGTCACTGTCCACTGATGATTATGTTTTGTTTCTACCTCAAATGTTCATGTGGATTACTTGTGCCCGACCTGTGGTAGAGCCTTCTAAGCTCCTGATTGATAGATCGATTGTTCTGATCAGCCACAGTGGACACACTGAACCTTGACTCCAACATAGTGATGTCCTTTTGGTCCTCTTTGAGAATGAAGCACAGCAGTTATGTTTTAACTGTTTCTCTTGATTCTAAGGGAGTCTCTTGAATTCTTTCTGTTGTTCTGGTCTCCTTTGTCTCCTTAGTTAAAGGGAAGCTGTTCACTCCCTCTCTTTCAGTGACATTGCCAATGTTGGGGGGCTAAGGACATTGCCAACTGTGGTATTTTCAGCCACTCCAAAAGTAGAATATTACATTCAGTTCTGAGCACTAGAGTATAGGAAAGTCATCAATAAGCTGCTCAGAATCCAAGGAAGGTGACTAGGAGGAGAACCTTGAAGCCATGTTCTTTGAAAATTGGTCAGAGGGACTGGGGATCTTTATCTTGGAGAAGAGAGACTAGGGATGGAGTGAGGGGGTCCATGATAGCTATCTCCAAAGCTCTGAGGAACTGTCATGTAAGGAGGGATTAGACTTTCTTTTTTTCTGTCAAAGAGCGGAAAGAACTATGGGTAACAGTTACAGAGGGTCAGAGTGTTGGGGAAAACTGCTTAACAAGAGCTATCCAGAAGTGCGATGAGGCACCTCTTGAACTAGCAGGTTTCTCCCTCACTGGAAGTCTTGAAGTGGCTGCTGAATATTCGCTTGGAGGGGAGCTTGTGGACATCTGTCACATACTGGTTGGATGAGATGGCCTCTGAGCTTCCTTCCAACTTGGAGACTCTGGGATTCTGCTCTGTGTCTCAGTTTCCTCCTCCTGTAAAATGAGAGATTTTAGGTAGCATCAGGGGTTCTCAGCCTTTTTTGTGACTTGAATCCCTTGGCTCTCTATCCATGATGCCACATAGCCTCTAAAAACCACTATATTTGTCCAAAAGAGCTCTGACTAGCCATCCACAAAGGGAAGAATAGCAAAGGAAGAAAACTTACTATCCAGATAATGATATTGCCCTCTAGGCAATTTTCTAAGCCAGGAGTATTTGACTTTTTTGTGTGTGACCTTAGAATGAAGAATATCAGAGCTGGAAGGGACCTTAGGATAGAGAAGAGACAATGTCAGGCCTGGGAAGGTCTTTAAAAACCATCGCTTATAGGTCCCTCATTTTACCAAACTGAGGTCCAGAGGGAGGCCAGGGAGTCTCCCCAGGTCACCAAGACCAGGTCACCAAGAATGGTCAGAGCGGAGGTGGAACCAGGCCCCAGGTATCTTCAGTTCCAGCCCCATACACTAAGCTTTGGGTCCTTCTCTTTCCTCCTATGGGTCTCAGTCTCCTGTGGGAATCTAGGGGCCCCCCAGGATGGCACCAGGCCAAACCCCTTCTTCAGTAAGCTCTTTATCTTCCTTCCCCAGAAGCTCTTGGCAAAGCAGCAGCTCAGGCTGACCCTTTAGCAACTTCATTGTCCCTGTTCAATAGAATCCTCCTTCCCAACAAAAGAAGATACATTTCTTTATCTCTCTAATTAATGCTTAGACTTTAAGAAAGAAAAAAAGAACAGCTCCCCATCTTCCCCCTCCCCACCCTTGGGTCTGCAAGCCTAGCATAAAAATACCCAGAGGATGTTGGGTAAAGAGCTTTCCAGGGCTCCATCTACTACCAAGCCAGTCAGGTTTCTGTGTCCATTCAAGGCAGCTAACTCACTTCCCGGCCAGCCAAAGCCAGCACAGTCCTGCTTAATATATTTTAGGCTTTCTATCTCCCCCAGTCTGAATTCTTGATTTTTCCTGCCACTTGGGGATGTGGGGGAAGAACTGAGCGCTGGAAAGTGGCTGCTAGCAGGGAGCCAGACCCCTCAGAGAATGCATTCAAGCTTGCCCTCAGCTGGATCAATTCCAAATTGACCTACTGGCTGCTAAGGTTCAGAAGAGCCTTCTTGGCTTAGTGACCAGAGAATGCCCCTGGCTTTCTTTCTCCCTCTCCAACTGATTGATCTCCTCATCCTTGGGACGGGGAGAGGTTTCCATATTATCTATTTCTGCTTGTTTCTTTGTCTTGAGACTTTCTTGCTTCCTCCTCCTCCTAATTTCTTTTTCACCTTAAGGTCTCTTGATTCCAACTCTTTCCTCTTAGTCTCTTGAAAGTAGGCAGATTGTGAAGGATGGACAGGGTTTGGATGGGCAGGGAGGACAGTGCAGGGCAGTCTAGGAGGGCAGAAAGGACAAGTTGGGCTTCAAGGGCAGTGAGCTTGGACCTTATACTACAGACTGTGGTTTCAAGAAGATGGGCGATGACATCAGAGGACTGTCATTTCTAGGTTTTAGGAAAATGAATATGGTAGCCGGGTGTAGGATAGATGCAAAGTTGCAGGCAGGGGTGCCAGACTGGAGCCTATTGAAGTAGTCTAGGCATGGAGTCAGTGAGAGAGCCCAAACTCGGCAATCAGAGGTTCTGGGTTCAAGTCCTATCTTTGATGCTTATTACTTGTGAGATCTTGGGCAAATCATTTAACCTCCTTGAGATTAATTTTCCTCACCTGTGAGATGATATGATGTCTGAATTCTCTTCAAGTTCTAGATCTGTGAAGCTATTACAGTAATCTAATTCAAGTTCTAGATCTATAAAACTATTATAGTACTCCAATTAAAGTTCTAGATCTATGAAGTAATTACAGTAATCTAATTCAAGTTCTAGATCTATGAAGCTATTACAGTACTCTAACTCTAAGATCTTTGAGGGCCTGACATAAGATGATGGCAGTAGGAATGAAAGCTAGGGGCTAATGTGTGGAGTTAGTCAGTTAGTGAACATTTATTAAGCATTTATGTGCCAGGCACTGTGCTAAGCACTGAGGATACAAAGAAAGGCAAAAGACAGTCCCTGCTCAAGGTAACATGCAAACAACTTGTGCAAAAAGATCTAAATAATAATAATAATAATAATAATAATAATAATAATAATAATAATATCTCAGAGGGAAGACTCTAGCATTAGGGGGGATTGAGAAAGTCTTCTCACAGAAGGATGGTCTGTAGATGAGCCTTGAAGAAAGCCAGGAAAACTAAGAAGTAGAGATGAGGAGAGAGAGAATTCCAGGCCCGGGAGACAGGCAATGAAAATACTGAGAGTCAGGAGATCATTATGAAGTGAATGAATCTCAAAGGAGAGGTTACTGAGTGATGGCAGTAGAGAGGGAGTTTGAAAATGGGGTGGGGATCAGAGGGTGCTCCAAGTCCCTCTCCTTGACCAGTGAGTTCAGTATAATAAGTAAGAGTGAAGACAGTGTTAGAAAGGGTGGCCAGGAAGGTTGTGCCATCAAGAGAGAATCAGGTCTCAGTGAGAACCAGAAGATATAAGTTGTACATATAAGGAAATTTATGTTTTATCTCTCACTCAGAGATCATAAGTGACTTGGAGATGCTGGTGCCATAATGGTTAGAGCACTAGTCTTAGAGTCAGGAGAATTTGAGTTCAGAACCCACCTCTGACTTTATTAACTGTGTGATCCTGCCAAACAACTTGATTTTTCTCTTGGATTCAGTTTCCTCATTTTTTCTTTATTATTATTATTTTTAAAATTAAATTTTATGTTTATTTTTAGTTTATATCATTCATTTCCACAAGATTTTGAGCTACAAATTTTCTGATCATCTTTCCCCTACCCACCACCTCAAAACAGTGATCCAACTGTATACCCTTTTCCCCCAATCTGCTCTCTCCTATATCCTCCCCCGTATCCCCTCTGACTTTCCAGTAAGGCAAGATGGATCTCTATACCCCAGGGCCTGTATATCATATTTCCAAGTTGCATGTAAAAATAATATATCTATATTTTAAACATTTGATTTTAAAACTTTGAATTGAGATATTTCACATTGCCTTCTATTTTTTCATTTGTTTGGATCTGTTTAATAGTATCTTGGTTTCTCATAAAGTCACTAGCTTCCATTTGCTCTGATCTAATTCTGAAGGAATGATTCTCTTCAGTGGGCTTTTGAGATTCTTTTTCTATCTGGACAATTTGGCTTTTTAAGGCATTCTTCTCCTCATTGGCTTTTTGAGCCTCTTTTGCCATTTGAGTTAGTCTATTTTTTAAGGTGTTATTTTCTTCGGTCAGGTTGTTGACTATCTTTTCATGACTTTCTTGCATCATCCTCATTTTTCTTCCCAATTTTCCTCCACTTATTTAGTTTTCAAAATCCTTCTTTAGCTCCTCTATGGCCTATAACCAGTTCATATTTTTCTTGGAAGCTTTTGGTGCAGGAGTTCTGACTTTGTTGTCTTCCTCCTGTTCCATGCTTTGATCCTTTTTGTCCCCAAAATAGGAATCTAAAGTTGGATTGCTGTTCTTGCTTTGCTTCCTTTGCTTGCTCATGTTGCCACTCAATTACTTGACTTTTGAGCCTTTTGGCACAGTAGAATTCTGCTAGCAGAAATGGGAGCTTTATCGCAAACTCTGAGGTTTTTGTAGCTGTTGAAGGTATTAGTTGGGTGCCCTTTCTGAAGCCTCCACACACTCTGGCAGACTGCTCACACACCTCAGGACCTCCACCCTAGACCACAATCCCGATCCAAGCAGGTTAAAGCAAGTGTGATTACCCCTCAGACTGGTTGCTTGGTCCCCGTACAATCTGCAGACTAGGAGCTCTGAAGCAGACACATGGCTGTGGTCACTGTGCCTCAGCCGCTTCTCCCTCCTGGGGCAGAGATCAGATTGCATTCCCGGACTCCCCATTCCCAAAGCCTACACTGACCTCTCACTTTGTCTTTGGCATTTATGGGGTGATAAGTCTGGAAATCGCTGCAGCTGCTGGTGATCTACTCTCCTGATGTACCTCTAGCTGTGGCTGGTCGGGCCTACGTTCTCTGGCTCTAATCAAAGCCAGTGAGAACACATCTCCCACTCTGCCCAGTTATTCCAGAGTCTGGAGAGGAGATGCCAGGATGGCAGAGGAGAGAACCAGACTTGTATACTGTGTGTGTGTGTGTGCGCGCGCACACGTGCGAGCGTGCGTGTGTGAAGGTGGTAGAGATCAGTGGAGACTAGTTGCCCAACAACAAAATTAAGACTTGTCTTTGTATCTGCCCATTATTCTAATCCCCTGGGAGGCTGAGGTGAAGATAGCAGCTCCTAGTTGGCAATCACAGCAGAATTTTCAGTTGTCCTGAATGTCTGTGCTATCTTCATGGAAAAACCTCCATAGGTATCTCTGTTGGACAAGTATGATTGATCTCAATGCTGACATATCTTGTTCTTCAGCTGGCAGTATGGCACCCTGTGTGGCCTTTCTCCTGAGGCATCCTGCCCTAAGGGAAAGTATCCTGGATCTGTAATCATTGGACCAAGGCTCCAATCCCAGCTCTCTGTCACATCGGGCAAGTCATGTCCTCTTTGTAGACTATCTGTAAAATGGGGGCCTTGAATGAGATGGTCTGTAGATGACATTCCACCATTAAGTCCTTGGCTGGGCCTGGGAAGGACTTGTCTGTTACATGTATCCAGCAGGCATGCCTACCCATGTTCTCAGGTGCCTAAGCTTTATGCCAGGTTAGGGCTCCAGACTGGAAAGGTCTACTGGTTAGAATTTGGGAGATGCTTTCCCTCCTCCCTGTCCAACCACATGCATATCTCTTACTAATCAAATTGAATTCTCATGTTCCCTCCCTCCCCTGCTCCCACAGTCTGTGTTTTATGTTCTCAGCACCTTCTCAAGAATATCATTCTCTGTTCTGTATTCTAGGTTCTCTCACGGTGCTGATATTCTCCATTGTAAGTTTCCTTACAACTCGGACATTCTCCATTCTCTGTTCTAAGGCCCCTTCCAGCTTCTGAATCTCTGAAGATAAGCTAAAGAATCATTGTAGAGTAACTCGGTGCTAAGGGGTGCCCGAAGTGCATGGTAGTTCCTCACCCTACCAGAAAACATGCTGCTTTCTCCCATGGAGAAGGTCCGGAACTTGACCTCGGATGCTGCCATTGCCTTTCTCTTCCTTCACTGGAGGCTGAGCTGTGACCTTTCCAGATGCTGTGTGTGATTTATTCTGGCCTCTTCATAGAGAACAGCCTGCTTTTGGTTTTTTTCACCCCTAAATCTTTCCCTTATTGCTTGGTTCTTGGCGCCTCCACTTTAGCCCTTGGGTGGACTCCTCTAGACTTTCCCCATTGCCCGGAGTGCAAGTTTAATTAGCTGTCTAATCAACAGCTGTGCCATTCCAAAGGTTAAGAATGGTGGGTCACCTGGCTTTCCTTAAATGTTGCTTTGGTCCTTTCTCATCTCTGCTTTACCTCTGAAGGCAGTTTCTGTAAGATCCCAGTTTATCCACAACAGATGGTTTATTACGTGGAAATCGGCTTGAAAACAAACATGTCACAATTATTTTATTTTATTCTCTGCAGCAGAATTCCGACTGTTGACGAACATCTAATTGGAATGTGGTTCTGGCAGCGCGTGAAAAACACAGACGTACTGTGAGGCCCAAATGCCAGGCATGATGATGACGAGCCCACGTCATGGCTCATGCTACTCCTTGCTCATAGGCCACAGATGCGAGGGAGAGCCAGGAACATAAGGGCTGGGAGCCAGGCTGAGGGGCCCAAGGCTCGAACTCAGGACTCTGGATCAGGGCTAAATCGAGGGGCCCTAAATTGAGTAGGATTAGGGCTCAGGCTGTGAGTGCAAACATTGCCTTCACTCAGGGTCACTCTACTCTGGGCTGTGGTCATGGAATACCCTCATTTGCCATTTGACCTTGGTTTTCCCTACTCGTCTTCTGGGCCTCTGGTGCCATATGGCATTTGGTATTGGACAATCATTTCCTTAATCCAGGAAAAGGAATGCGCACTTCTAAATTCTTACTCTTCCCTCTACTGCCTGGCCTGCCATGCCCCTGCCTTGGAAATTATGTGCTACTTTATTCCCATCTTTCCCTTTTACTCTTAAAGTGACCACAGAAAATGCAGCAGAGCTGGCTTGCAGGTTGTATCTTCGGAACTGAGAGACCAGCTATCGAATCTGACCTTCTTCATTTTACAGGTAGGGAAACTGAGGCTCAGAGAAGGAGTTACCTGTCCCCAGTCACATAGCTAAGAAGTATGAGATCTGGGATTTGAACCCAGGACCTCAAAATCCCATTCAGTCCTTCCATTTCTTCCATTTTTGTCTAGGTTCCATCTTACCTAATATGACTCTATTTCTACCAAATTGAATACAACTTTTTCTGCTTGGCTTTTAGAGCTCAGTGTCAATCCTCTCCTTCAATCCCCACCCTGTTCCTCCCTATTTCATTGAGTATTTCCTGCCCAAAATGGGCCCATCTGCTAACATGGTCTTCTCATATTCTTTTTATCCCAGCCTATGACTTTGGCATTTTGGTCTTGCTGTCATTCCTCCATTCTGAAAGGCCAATTCACTCATCCACTTGAAAACCTGGCCCCAAGAGCACTTCCTTTAAGAGGCCCTTTCTGTGTAGCTCTACCCCTCTCTGAGGTCCTTTTTGTCAAATTCCCCAGAACTTAGGCTCTGTTTTTATGAGGGAATCTGAGTCGTCATCTTGAATCCCTTAGGCTACTTAACTCTGGACTGCATCTCTGGCCCAATTCTAAGCACCAGGCCACACTTACAATGATTACTATTTCAACTAAGGACAAAAGGAGGCCATGTGGCCTATTAGATAAGGGACAAGACTTGAGGTCTAGCAGACCTGAATTTCATTTGTACTCCTAATTCATCCTAGCTATACGATGCCTGGTAAGCTGCTTAACCTCTCAGAGACCCTGGCAACTCTCTGAGCTAACAAGGTCCAAGTGAGGGTCTAATCTACAGCACTGGAGGGAATCTCCACACCAAAAGTTCCCCATACCAATGGAATCACAGGTCTGGATTTAAGTAACCAGATGCATACAAATTCCCAGCTAATCACTGAACGCATCAACGTGGGTCCCTCTGATGCTATAGACGGTGGTATGGAACATGCCTGACTATCTTGTGTGCCACTTGTTCACATACTCCCATGAGCTCCCTACAAGGGAATCTACCCAACATGCTGGAGGCCTTCCTTGTTTTTTCTTAGACATTGAAAGGATATCAGTGAAATGGACTGGCTATCCATAGGCTATCCCCTCTTTTTGCTTTATCATCATTTCATCATCATCTTTTTACTTCATAGGTTTATTTACTGACAAACCCTGCTAGCTGTGTGGCCCTCGAAGTGCCTTCTCTACCTTTTTAGATATCAGTTTCCACATCTGTAAAATGGGTACAGTACTTATGTCTTAGTAATAATAGTACTTACGTCTTAGGGTTGTCATGAGGATCAAATGAGAGGACATATAAATCACTTTGCAAACATTAATACGCAATATAAAGGTTAGTTGATACTATCCTTTGCTTCTTCCTAATTCCTTGTTTGTGACACATTACAGTCTGCTTACCATGTACCTCTCTCCTGCCCTCTGGGTGATCTTTATTTTGAGGTCTTTAGAGAATGTAGTGTTCCATAACTTCCCATCCATAGAATGTCACTGGAAGAACATTGGTTTTCAAAAGAGACTTTGTTTCAGGGAGAAATTTGGGGTGGGAATTTTGATGCTTGACCAGCTCCCCGTCAGCACCTGATCTTATGGCTACAAGTCCTACTTTGGCTTAAGAAAGGCAGAGTTAATATGAGACAAAGTAAGCAAGATGGAATTTTTCCATATCGGAAAGGGCCTTGAATGCCAGCAGAAAGAATATGAGCTTTACTCAATAAAAACTGATAGGGTAGAAAGAGTGCTGGATCTGAAGTCAGGACATGGGCTCAAACCAAGATTCTACCACTTATTGCCTATTAGATAAGTCCCTGAACCTCTCTGGGCCTTAATTTCCAATGAAGTAGTTGGCCTGGTCTCTAAAGTTCTTTTTAGCTCTAGATACATATCTGTATGTGACCATGGGCACAGCACTTCATCTCTTTAGGCTTCAGTTTCCTCCTCTGTAAAATGAGGTGTCAGATTAGATGGCTTCTGAGGTGCCTTCCGGCTCTCGATCCATGATCCTGTGAGCAATAAGGAACCACTGAAGATTTGTGAGGAGAGGAGTCCCATGGTCAGATTTGAGAAAGGGGACTCTGCCAACCACACACACACACACACACACACACACACACACACACACACACACACGCACGCACACACACGCACACACACAGACATACATACATACACACAATACATATGTGTATATGTGTGTCTGATGGCTAGAGAGCTGTTCAAGAGTAGGGACTTAGACTTCTACTTCCTTTGCTTCCTTCCTTTCATGTTCTATCTGTGGTGAGAACACCATTGGTACTGACCCATCCATAGGGAGTGAAAGGAAGTTCATTCCCATCCTTTTGACTGGGAGCTCAGGGCTGAGTCTTGTGTGTTGAGCATCCAGGTCCAGCTGCCAGGAAGAAGGCAAAACTCTCACTGTTCTTTTCAAAAATCTGTTTTTTCCAATATTAGAATATGGGGCTAGGATTGCTCATCAGCCATTGTTTTGCATTTCAGCAGGCTGTGTTGTGTTGGCAGCTTCTGGACCTACGCGCTCTGCTATTTTTGGAGATCGTCATTAAATGGATTGTTGATATGTAAATACACAAGTGGAAACGCAAAATTGCCCTAATTTTCCGGTGAACTTTCTTCCTGCAGCTTGCAGAGAAACACTTTGTTACCTCCCTACGTTTAGAAGAATATTTTAGGAACTTGCAGCAAAATTGGGCTAAAATTGGTGGGTGAAACCTGGGTGTGTTAGCACAAGGGAAAAGTAGTACATATGTATTTACCTCCTCTTGGACTGATATACATACACACACATGCAAACATGCTAAATGCACATTGGCTAATGGACCAAACTGGGCTCTAAACTTAGATGTGGACCAGAGACTTCTTGTAGCTGTGCTGGAGTAGAGGGTCCTATTTCTCTGCCAACTGGGAAACAGTCATTCAGAAATGAAAGTATGGACTGAGTCCTGCTCAGAAGCAGAAGATGGGGTCCCTCAAGCCTTTGCAATCCAATTTCAATTGGTTCTGAGTAAAGATTATGTGGACTAATTAAGTTGTAATGTAGTGGTGAGGAAAGGACTTTCTTTTGCTATACAAAGGTCAGCTCTTGGTTGTCTAAGGAGGCATTATCTAATTGGGAATTACCCATGGGTACATTTGGCCTTTTAAGACCTTAATGGCCACTGTCACCTACTCTTCTACTTGCTAATATGGGGCCATCTTTCACAGTAGAAGTAGAAAGATACCCCAGAGCTACTATTCTATGTGTTATATAATGGTCAGAGTAGAAGTCTTGCTTGTCAAACCATCTGGGTTTGAATCCTGAACCTGCCACTTAGCTGTGTGATCTAGGGTAAGTCCCTTTCTTACTCTGAGACTGTTTCCTTTCTAGGAAATGAGAAGGTTGAGCTTGCTGACATCCAAGGCAGACTTGTAACTAAAGCTGGCTGACTGGGCTTTGTCCCAGGCTGTCAAATTTAGAGACAACTGAAAGCACATGCATTTCTTCAACAGCATAGAAAAGCAGAGCTTTTAGTTGGAAAGGAGAATTAGTTCAGAGGGAAGCCAGCAGATGACCCTTTCTCGAGCCACATAAACTTAGCCTGGTTTGTTCTGCCCCAGGTATAGAAATTCCTACTTTTGTATTTTATCTAAAGATCCCTTTCTGCTCTAATATTTTGTATTCCAAGTGGTTTTTATGTTTTGTTTTGTAGATAAACAAGAATAAGGACCTGGGTTCAATCTCAACTCTGTCACTTATTGTCTGTGAATCTTAGGATAAGTTCCTTCCCATCCCTGGGCCTTGGTTCCCTCCTCTGAAATGTTTCTCTAGATGATTTCTGAGGTCCCTTACAGCTCTGATGTCCTATGACCCAAAGGTCCCAGATACCTCAGAGAAATAACTCATTTTGGCAAAGTAGCTAATAGACTTTTTTCTATGGTATTTCAATGACTCTGGGACTTTACCAATGTTGGAACTTCCTTCCCTCTGCAGATAGCAGCTCCTTCTTACCTTCTCACCCTGACAGATTCTTGCCATGTTTTCCAATAAATCCTCATCAGAGGGTCCAGTCAATGGGCTGTTGACCTTCCTTGGATTCTTTTTCGTGTCTCAAGCATCCCAGTGTGCCACTTTAATGGAGGTTTCATTTATTGTCTCTTATCCTTAGTATACCACAGGTCTACCTTCTTTTCCAGCCACAGACATCGCCGACAAAGACTTTTCCACACCTTGTACACAAAGTGCCTTTTGGAGCACTCTCCTACAGTTCTGATTCTTTGGACTCCTTGGTGTTTCATTCATAGCCATGAAGTATCACCAGGATATTTAGAAGGGGGACCCTGGAGGCCAGGAGTAGCTTGAGCTCATTTAAGGTACTTCACCGTTCCCCAAATACAATACAGCCTACCCTCCTCCTCCTCTTCTTCAACTCTGGGCTCATCTCTGACCCAACACAATATCCACCTTAGCCAGCTCTTAATTTCTGTTCCATGTTTTTCTAGATTTTTTTTTCAGGCAACACCTGCTAGATTTTGAACACCATGTTTTAGGATTGGGCTAGATCTCAGTTGTAGGTAATCTGGGCCTTCTTGTGACAATGAAGGAAGCCTGGGCTGGAAGAAGCCAGCACTCATCCCATACTCTGTTGGCTGTGGGAGAACAACTCAAACAGTCCTTTCTTCTCTTACTAGGCCTTTCTCCTCATTTTCCTTTACCTCCTCTCCCTCCTCCTCTCTTCTCCTTCTCCAACACATCTAATGTATCTTCTTTCTCCATTTTCTTCACTTCTTCCTTCTCTTTCTCTTCCCTTTCAATGTTCCCATCCTTTCCCCCCTCTTTCCTTTTCTTCCTCCCTGTTTTTTCTCTTCCTTTCTCCCTCTATTCATCTATTTCTTCTTCCTTTTTATCCCCTTCTCCCCACCCTCTCCCATTCCCTCCCTCTCTCTTTCCTGTAGCTCCTTTGTGCACAGGCGCGCACACACACACACACACACACACACACACACACACACACACACACACACTCCCCATTTCCTTAAATCAGTAACTTTCAGGAACAGAAATTCTTATTCACACTTTTCTAATCACAGTGTCTGGGAGAGAGTTCCCTTTACAACCAATAACATATAAACCTGGGGCATGTATTTCTCTCTTGTCCTTTATGGGTTCTGAGGAGGTTACCTGCCTTTTATTGGACTTAGATTGGGCTAACCAGTGAATAATGGACTCTGAGAAATGAAAATAAAGCAGAACAAACATTTTGTGCCTATGGAGGGGACCTTGAGTAGGATTTGTCTTGTAAAGTCTGATGAAGGAATGATGAGGGGTCTCAAATCTGTACTCTGTGAGGATTTGCTAAAGGAACTGTGAATGTTTAGGCTGTTGAAAACTCAGGGTCCGACATGATTACTGTCTTCCAGTGTTGGAAGGCTCATCATATGGAATAGTGTAGAATCAACGGTTAGAGGTACTTGCACCCAGCAAGGCAATGTTTCCAAACCACCAGAGCTGTCCTGAAGTGGGAAGGACTGTCTCAGCAGGAAGTGGATTTCCCCAGCCTTGGTGGTCTTCAAGTGGAGGCTGCATGACTACTTTGGGGGCTTGTCATAGTGGGAATTCTCTTTTGGGGATGGGTTAAGTTAAATGTCTACTGAGATCCCTTCTCACTCTGAAAATCATTCTATACAGTGTGAGAGGTATCATGGTACAGTGAGCCCAGGACTCAGAATAAGAAGACTGGGGCTCACCATCCCAGTTTTGGCAGTAGGATAAATCACTTTGCTGAGCCTCAGTTTCCTCATGTGTAAAAGAAGAAGCATCCAGTCATTGAATTTGAGTTGGAAGGGAGTTCTGAGGCCATCTAGTCCAAACCCTCATAGGAACAAACTCTTCTGACTTGTCAAGACAAGTGGCCATTTAGACTCTGCTTAAAGACCTCTAATAAGAGGGAACATTCTGCCTTCTGGGGTGGCTTATTCCACTTTCAGACAGCACAAATTGTTAAGAAGTTTTTCCTTGAACCGAGATGAGATCTTCCCCTTTGTACCTTCACCCCAACTACTCTTTGTTCTGCCCTCTACTGCCAAGCAGTGCAAGTCTATTCCTCTTCCATAGGCCAGCTCTTCAAGTACTTGACAACCTGTATCATGGCCCTCTTAATCTTCTCTAGGCTAAATATTGCCTATTCTTTCAACTGATCATCTTATGGCATGATCTTGACCCCTTTCAACCATCCCATTTGCTCTCCTCTGAACACTCTCCAATGTTCAACCTAAAAGGTGATGTCCAGACTTTAACGGAAGACTCCACACATGGTCAGATCAGGATCAAGTAGGACTAGCACTTCCTGAGTATTTATGTTTTTTTCAGTGTTGCTTGATCTCACACAAACTTTCTAGATTGCCATTATATATTCAGATCTTTTCCCGATGAACCCATATCTAGCCACACTCCCCTTTCCCCCACCAGTCTTGTTTTGGGGAAGTTGTTTTCTGAACCCAGATGTACGATTTGACATTTATCTCTAGTAAATTTCATCTCACTAGGTTTAGCCCAGTGTTCCCGGCTCTTGAGATCTAGGATCCTGACTGCCAATCCAACATGTTAACTACCTTTCTTAATTTTGTGTCTTTGGCAAATTTTAAACTATGCCGACTATGCCTTTGTTGTAATTATTGATAGAAAGGTCCACCAGTTCACTACAAAGGGCAGATGCCTGGAGCATTCTACAGGAGACTTCTTTACAAGTTGATATTGATCCATTCATGCCTACATAGCTTGTGCATACAGCCATTTGACTGTTTCTGAGCTACCCCAACTGCCTGTTCTACTCTTTCCATTTTATTTACTACAAGAGCCTTCCTATAGGATCCTCAGGGTATGGTGGATTCTTTGCATATTGACCAGTTTTAAAGGTGGACCTGGATTTCTGCAACAGATGCATTCCTGATAATTGCATGTAAGTTGGTAGTTGGGGTGAGGTAGAATGAGGCAGAAATGCTCAGAGCTATTCCTAGGCTAATGTCCTCACATGGCTATAGGGCTTTCCTCACAAGTAGGTGATACCTGGCATTATTATTCTCTTTTTTACAGAGCAGAAAACTGAAACTCAGAGAGATCATAGGATCACAGAAGGTCAGAGCTGAAAGAGAATTCGAGATCATAAGCTCATAAATTTAGAGCTGGAAGGTACCTTAGAAATCTTCCAAGTTTACCCCCTCCATTTCCAAATTTTACAGGTGAGGAAACTGAGGTTCAGTCCTATTTCTGTCACTTAGAACCAGTTTGACTTCTTCTCCCATGGGTCTCAGTTTCCTATCCTGTAAAATGGTGGCATTGGACTAGAATTCCTTTCCAGTTTCTATGGATTTGTGACCCTACCTACATGTGACCTTGGGCAAGTGACTCAACCTTTCTAGGTCTTAGCTGGAAAGGAACCTTAAGGACCATCTAGTTCAACTTCTTCTATGAAGAAGTTGAACTAGATGGTCCTTAAGGTTCCTTTCCAGCTCTAGAGCTTATGATTCTATGAACTCCCTTGCTTTACAGAGGGGGAAATTGAGGCCACTGTATCTTACAGAGTCTGTGTCTTATAGAGTAGTGAGCTTTAATTAAAGGGAGGCAGGGAAGATTGTGGGTGGATGGGGGCTTAGGCAGGGAGGCAGGTAAGGAAGAGCCACCTAGCTGACTTTGGGGGCAAAGACACAGAAAGTAGCCTAATGAGGAAGAAAGACTTTAAATGGGATTTTGGGTTTTGCTCTTCATCTCTCTCAAGGTGTCAACTTGAGAGAACCCCAGAGCCATTGGGGGCTCTCTGCCTCTCCAAGGGGAATGAATTATTTAAGGGCCTGATGAATAATTTATCATATCTCCCCCATTGAATACTGCTTCTTAGACTCTACAGAATTGGCTGGGAGCCCATGGTGGGAGGGGAGCACCGACTCTGTTCCTGGAGGGGACCCTGTAGCTTGCTAGAGGTGCAGACTCAAATAGGGTAGGGCTGGAAACAGGCCATTCCTTAGGCTGGCCAGCAGGGGGAACCAGAGCTCTTCAGTGGAAAGCGCTGTCCTTGGTTTCAGACTGGGGAGGCCAAAGAAGACCCTGGAGTTGTCTTGAATCTAAGTCTCCCAGGCAGCTTCATCTCTGCTTCTATTGCAGGCCTGGGGTAGGAATGAGGGTGGGAGGGCTGGTGGGTGGGGGTGGAATTGCCAAAAGAAAGACTCAGAAAACAGAGAAGTGTGGTCCTGCACACAGCTATGAGGCAAGCATACTGACCCTACGTCTGGCTAGGCTAGCTGGCTGCTGGCTTTGTTTGAACTCCATCAAACAGTCGTCTCTTTCTTTTCCTTCCCATCTCTTTTCCCACCTCCCCTTCCTTCTTTCTCTTTTTTCTTCCTTCTATCTTTCCTTCCCTCTTCCCTCTCTCCTTTCTTTCTCCCTTTCTTTCCCGCCTTCCTTCTTTCTTCCCTTCCTTCTGTCCTCCGTTTCCTGATTTTCCTCTGCTTCTATTTCTCTCCTTCCTCCCTTCTTTCTTTCCCCCTCTCCTTTATCTTCTGTCCTCCATTCCTCTTTTATCCCCTCCTTTCCTTCTCTCCATCCCTCTCTTTTCCCTTTTCTATTCCTTTCCTTCTTTCTTCCTTTTTCTCCTCCCTTCCTTCTCTCTTCCCTCTTCTCCCTTTCTACTTCCCTCTCTTTTACCTTTCCTTTCCTTCCCTCTTCCCTCCATTTATTCTTTTTTTCTCTTCTCCCTTCCTTCTTCTCCTTCCCTCTCTTTTCCCTTCCTTCTTTATTCTCTGATTTCTCACATCCCTTCTTTCTCTTTACTTCCTTCTTGCTTACTTTCCTTCTCTCTTTCCTTCTTTATTTTTTCCTCTTTTCTAATTCAGGTGGTAGACTGAGCCCTGAACTCAGTCCTATACTGACCCCTCTGACCCTGGCTCAAGACTGGGCCCCAACCCAGGCCATCTCCCTGGCATATATCATTGGTCACAGGTAAGCCACCCACACTGCTGCTGGGAAAACAATTTCATTTCATTTCATTTCATTTAAATTAAATCTAAAGGGCACCACCCAGGGATGACAGGTTTGAAATAGCCTTTTCATATAGGAGGACAACACATCTCCTATGGACCTGGCTTTGGAAGAGGGAATTTTTCTTTTCTTTTCTTTTTCAGCTATTTGAGCATCAAACACCTCAGAGCCCTGCATCTTTGGGCTTCTTTCTCAGGAAGCATTTTGCAGCAGTGGCTGGGTTGGGATGTGGCTTCTATTTGATTCTCCCACCGCAGCTCATCAAAGCTTTTTTCTCTGACCAGTGTTGAGTTAGTCCTGAGGCCTGCTTGCTTATTTTGTTTGCATACCATGAGATGAAATGAAACTCTCTCTCCTTTCCTCCCTCCCTTCGTCTGTCTGTCTCTTTTTCTCTCTCCAGCTTTGTATCTGTCTTTGTCTCTGTCTCTAGGTCTTTGTCTGTTTTTGGCTCTCTCTCTCCCTCTACATGTGTTTGTGCCTTTCTCTGTGTGTCTGTCTCTTCTTTCTCTGTCTTTGTCTGGCTATGTGTCTATCTCTATGTGTATGTTATGTATTAAAAGACCCCACAGGTTCTGAATCAGTGACAGAATTTTAGAGTCAGAGACCTCCATAGTCACCTGGTCCAATCCATATTTGAATATGGGATCAGTTAACTTTTGCTGAAGACCTCCCATGTACCCCCCTTGCCCTAGAGGCAGCCCATTCTACTCTGGGTAAATTAAGTCTTAGATAAAGGATAAATATGCCTCTTTCCAGCTTTTTACCTATTGCTGTTGTGAGTTCAAGAACAAGTTTTGCCAGCCCTTCCAATCTTTTGCTGACAGCTCTCCTATTTCTCTGGAGCCTTGTCTCTGCCAGGCTAAGCATCCTCATTTCTTTAACCAATCCTGCCAAGTCGTGGACTGGAGGTCTTTCTTTAGTCATTTTCCAGCTGATCTTCGACCTTCCTAAACTGTAGTACTTAGAAATGGACACAGCACTCCATGTTTCAACTGATCAAGGCAGGACCTAGCTGCTGGTAGCTATCCCTCTCTCCATACAGTCTAAGGTCCCAGTGGCTTATTTTTTTTGAAAAATCATATCACAACTAGTTACTCATACTGATCTTTCAGTTCACCAAAATGCCCAGTTTTTTTCAAAGTATTCTCTATTCTTTAGCCATATCTCTTACATCATGTATTTGGAAAGTAAAAAAAATGGTAAGTGTAATGATTTGCATTCATCCCTATTAAATTTCCTTTTATTAAATTCAGTCCTAAATTATGATGGGCAAAATCTTTTTGAATCCTGGCCTTCCATATGTTGATGGTACCTCTCAGCCTTGTGCCACCTGCAAATATCCCCTCTATGCTTTTATCCAGGTCGTTGAAAACAATGTGAACCCCACAGGCTCACTGACAGCTTCCTGGGGCACTCTGTCTGGCCATTCTCAGAGATGGAGGGGACTTCAGAGGCCAGTTAGTCCCACCCGTACCTGAATAACAACAAATGAGAGATTTGTAAAATGAAGTCCTAAGTTGATGTTTATTGTTATTGTTATTATGTTACTATTTCTGTTGTTACCCATGGAATGGATGATCTGGACCAAGTGCTTTGAATTTATTGGGGGTAGCTAGGCACCCTCTTACTATCTCCCTACTTCTTATGGTTTCTCACTACCTATTAGCCATTGTTATTCTCTCATTTCCAGTCCAGAGTATATTCTCCTAAAATGCAGAGTTGAGCAGCTTAGCATTCTCTGCCATTCCATTACCAGTGTCCATGCCAAGCGGGCACCAATCTCTTATTTGAGTTTCCTCTTTCATCCAACATATTTTAAAACCGATCGACCAGCCAATTGGCCAACATCCCTCTTTGTTGTTCTTAGCTTTCCTCATCAGACTCAGCTCATTCTGGGTTTGAATTCTCATTCCTTGGCCACACTCTTATACTCACTCTCTCTTACCTACCTTGGCTTACATCTTCTATACATGTGGTTTAAAACCTAAGTCCCTGGGACTCCAAATCAGTCTCTTCAGACATATTCTTCTCATTGTCTTTTGTTTTCTTTCTGGTTGTGTCTCCAGTATAAGTGATACAAGGACATTCTCAAGGTCTCTCTGAAGAACTTTGGAGTTGATTGGGGGACATGGGAGATGGTCAGCATGGCGTGCCCCATCAGAGAAGGCGCTGTACTCTATGAGCAAAGCAGAATTGCAGTAGCTCAAAGGAAATGTAAGATGTGCAAATTTAGAGACATCTCCACCCTAAATGTTCATGTGAACTATGTGTGCCTGAGCTGTGGTACAGACTTCTAGCTCCTATTGGTCTAATCATCCATAGTCAGACACACTGTACCTGGACCCCAACACAGTGAAATTATTTTTGTCCTTTTTGAGAATGAAAGATAATGACCATCCACTATTTTCAAATCTTCTCCTCCCACTTCCTCTCCCCTCCCCTCTTCCCCCATCCAGAAGAAAGAATGTGTATTTGGAGCAAGTGGACATGGATTCTAATCCTGACACTATCTGTGTGACCTTGGGCAAGTTGCTTAACCTCTTGATTTTCAGGTGCCCTCATCTGTGAAATGAGGAGGTTGGACTAAATGACCTCTGAGATTCTTTCCAGTTCTAGATCCATGATCTTAAGATTCTCTCTTATTCTTGCCCACTCCTGTTCCTCCAGCAGATTGAGAAAACCATTTAGCACAATTATTCCTAATATGTTGCCTATCAGTTTTGTGAGAAACAGCTGCAGTCATTTCACTCAATTCGATGGATTAAGATGATAAATCTGACAGGCCCCACCAAGCACTTTCCTTTTCTGCTAATAGGAACTGCCTCTTGTTATGGGAAGCATGGTCTGAGGAAGAGCCTTTGGGGAGAGTTAGGGGCCCCTGGGTTGCTCAGTTCCCCCCCATGTCTCTCTACTGCTGGAGTGGGGCTCCCTCAGGGTGAGGACAGTATCTCTTCCTGAAGACTGGGGGCTCCTTCAAGGCAGAGCCAATGTAGGGACTGATGCTTCCTCCCTGAGCCAAAGATCCCCTGAGGGCAGGGACTGTGTCTCTCCCTTCAGCCTGAGGACTCTTTGAGGGGCAGGGACCATATCTCCCTCCTCAAACTGGGTGGGGAGCATCTTTTTTTCCCTTGGCATCTTGAGCACCCAGAATGTGCTGGGCTCATACCCCATTGGGACAGTGAGAGGGGGTAGGTAGCAGAATTCTCCCTGGGCTTGGTCAGTAAGGCTTGAGAAAGAGAAGGCAGGAAAGCCACAGGATTCTGGGGCTGGCTACCCAGACTCCTTTTGTACTCTGGTATGCCTGGAGACTGCCATTTACAGTAACTTTCTATCCATTTTTAAGTTCCAGTGTATTTCAAAACCTATTGAACTATATGTCTTCAATTGATTTACATTTAAAACATCAAACTGTTGTTTTGTACAAGATATTTGATGCCCAGGATGCCTGCTGGGTACCTTTCAAGAGTATTCTAAAGCCCCTTCCTTTGAACTGATGCCCAGAGAGCCTTCCTCAGGTCTCTGACCTTGAAACTTGGGGTGGCTCAAAATGTGAGAGAAGGCCCCAGAGATGCCTAGCCAACCTAGAGGCGGGCTCGTGGATGGATGCATTGGCTCTATGGGGGTATCTGGTCCATAGGAAAAGTAAATGGGAAGAGTTCTGGTGTCTAAGGCAGCAGACCTAGGAATGAGTCCCAGCTATGCCATTGACTTCCTGAGTGACCTTGGTCTAGTCCCTCACCCTCACTGAATTTTAGGGTCTTCTGCTGCAGAATGGTTTGCTCTAGAAAGTGGCCCTCTAAGTTCCCTTCCAGCTCTAGACCTATGATCCAAGTGGTGATCTTGGGCCAGTCTCTTTACCTTCTTGGGCCTCAGTTTCCTCCTCTATTAAATGAAGCTAGACCAGATGGTCTTCGAGGTCCCTTCTAGCTCTAAAATCCCTTCATCTGAGAGATCAAATCTGATCCATCTTTCCAAGCCCAGCCCAGTTTTCTCCTCCTCTGCTAAGACTTCCCAAGTTATTAGTACTGAAACTGAATTGTCCTTTCTTTAGGATCTAAACAACAGTGTTGGACCCATGATAGGCTTTAACTGAAATGTAGCAAAAAGGAAGGAAATAATTATATAGTACCTACTATGTGCCAGGCATTGCACTAAGGACTTTACATTTATAATCTCATTTGATTTTCACAACAACCCTAGGAGGTAGATGCTATTATTATCCTCATTTTACAGCTGGAGAAACTGAGGCAGAGATGAAATGACTTGCCCAGGTTATAAAGCCAATATGTTCCAGAGGTGAGATTTGAATTCAGGTCTTCCTGATTCCAGAATCAGTCCTCTACCCATGTTCCACTTAGCTGCTTCTATGTGGAAAAAGCACCAGACTTTGAGGATCTGGGTTTAAGTATTGACTCTGTTACTAGCTGTGTGACTTTGGACAAGTTATTTAATATCTCTGGACCATCTAAAATGAAGGCATTGGAGTAGGCTTCTAACATCCGAGCTCGAGATCATATGAGCTGGTGGTAAGGCATTGTTGGTAAATCAGGGACAGGGTTCTGGAAGGGATATGGGGCTCTGTATCTAGGAAGTGGACATTTTAGGCAGAGAGATCAACAGCCAGCCCACAAAGAAATATGACAAAAGGAAACATCCAACACAACATATAGCCAGTTGAACCATTGGAACATCATAGAGAGGTTTTGCTTATTATTCAATTGAACAAATGCACCATTATTTAAAATTAGATTTATTTATTTTTTAGTTTTCAACATTCACTTCCGTAAGATTTTAAGTTCCAAAACTTATCCCCATCTCTCCCCTCCCCCCACCCAAGATAGTGTCTCATTTAATATAGGCTCTACATATACATTCATATTAAACCTATTTTCACATTAGTCATATTGCAAAGAAGAATTAGAACCAATGGGAGAAACCACAAGAAAGAAGAAACAAACAAAAAAGAAAATAGTATGCTTCAATCTGTATTCAGACTCCATTGTCCTTTTTCTGAATGTGGATAGCATTTTCCATCATGAGTCTTTTGGAATTGTCTTAGATCCTTGCATTGCTGAGAAGAGATATGTCTTTCAAAGTTAGTCTTTGCACAATATGGCTGTAACTGTGTCCAGTGTTCTGGTTCTGTTCATCTCACTCAAAATCAATTCATATAATTCTTTCTAGGTTTTTCTGAAGTCCACCTGCCCATCATTTCTTATAGCACAATAGTATTCCATTACATTCATATACCACAACTTGTTCAGCCATTCCCCAGCTGATGGGTATTCCTTCAATTTCCAATTCTTTGCCACCACAAAAAGAGCTGTGATAATTATTTTTATAAATGTGGGTCCTTTTCCCATTTGTATGATCTCTTTGGGATACAGACCTAGAGGTGGTATTGCTGGGTCAAAGGGTATGGCACATTTTATAGCACTTTGGGCATAGTTCCAAATTGTTCTCCAGAATGGTTGGATCGGTTCACAACTCCACGGACAATGCATGAGTGTTCCAATTTTCCCACATCTTCAGCATTTATCATTTTCCTGTTTTGTCATTTTAGTCAATCTCATGGGTGTGATATGATGCCTCAGGGTTGTTTTGATTTGCATTTCTCTAATAAATAGTGACTTTGAACATTTTATATGATTATAGATATCTTTAATTTCTTCCTCTGAAAACTGCCTGTTCATATTATTTTATCAATTTATCAATTGGGGAATGGCTTGTCTTCTTATAAATTGGACTCAGTGCTCTATATATTTTAGAAATGAGGCCTTTATTAGAGACATTGGTTGTAAAAATTCTTTCCCAGTTTTCTTTTTTTTTATTTTAAACAAATGTTTTATTAACTTCTGTTTTACATCATTCATTTCCGCCAGATTTTGAGTTACAATCATTTTCCCCCCGTTATTCCCCTACCCAACCTCCCAGAATAGCAGTCCCACAAGATATCGCTTCCTCCAATCTGCTCTCTCCCATACCTTCTCCCATACCCCCTTCGACTTTTCCATTAGAGGAAGGTGAATCTTTGTGTCCCAATGCCTGCACATCTTATCTCCCAATTATAGGCAAAAGAGTATTAATAATAGTATTTATATATATTTGAAACATCTAATGTTACGACCTCGAATTTCAGATCCATTTCCTTCCTCCCTTGTCACCCATTCCTTCTTGGGAGATAAGTAATTCAGTATATGTTGTACATGTCTAGCTATGCAAAACATTATCATAGTAGATATATTGTACAAGGCTGCTTATAATTCCCTCCCACTCATCCCACCCCCCACCTGGTCCATTCCCTACATGATCCTGTCCCTCTTCTATAGTGGGGACTTCCAACCTCCCCTCACCCCAAGGATGCCCTCCCATCCATCATCCCTCCTCTCATCCCCCTTCCCCCTATCCTGCTACAGGTTGAGATATCCCATTTAGTATGTATGTCATTTTCTCCCTGAACCAAATTCAATGTGAATGTGGTTTTGCCTTTTTAGCCTTCCTTATTCTCCCCCTCCTTTGCAACCACTTCCCCTTGCTTCTTCTACATGGGATAGTTTACCCTACCCTGTCTCTCCCCATCTCCTCTTGCCACTTTCCTCTCTCACCTCATAATTTCATCCCTTGAGTATTCTCCCTTCCCAACAAATTCAACCTATGCCCTCTATCCATATATAACTGTAACCATATACACACACATTCACATATGTATTCATATGACCACACCCCCTTCTTCCATTATTTTCATAGTGAGAAAGATATCATCAGTCACAGATATTGCTTTTCCATATAGGAATGTAAATAGTTCAACTTTGATAAGTTCCTTTTGATTTCTTTTCCCTGATTACCTTCTCAGGCATCTCTTACTTCTTGTGTCTGGATGTCAAATTTTCTATTCAACTCTGGTTTTTTCCTCAAGAATTCTTGAAAGTCCTCTATTCCACTGAATGACCATATTTTCCCCTGAAACAAAATACTCAGTTTTGCTGGGTAGGTGACCCTTGGGTTCATTCCCAGTTCTTTTGCCCTCTGGAATATCATATTCCATGCCCTTCGATCCCTCAGTGTAGAAGCTGCCAGGTCCTGGGCTATTCTGATTGTGTTTCCACAATATTGAAATTGTTTCTTCCTGGCTGCTTGTAGTATTTTCTCCTTGATCTGGGGATTCTGGAACCTGGCTATAATATTCCTGGGAGTTTTCTTTTTGGGATCTTTTTCAGGAGGTGATTGGTGGATTCTTTCAACCTCTATTTTGCCCTCTGGATCTAAAACATCAGGGCAGTTTTCCTTGAGAATTTCTTGAAGGGTGATTTCTAGGTTCTTTCTTTGATCATGGCTTTCAGGTAGTCCAATAATTTTTAAATTGTCTCTCCTGGATCTATTTTCCAGGTCAGTGGTTTTTCCCATGAGATATTTCACATTGCCTTCTAATCTTTCGTTTGTTTGGATCTGCTTAACAGCATCTTGATTTCTCATAAAGTCATTAGCTTCCATTTGCTCCAGTCTAACTCTGAAGGAATGAATCTCCTCAGTGAACTTTTGAGATTCTTTTTCCATCTGGCAAATTCGACTTTTTAAGGCGTTCTTCTCCTCATTGCCCTTTTGGGCCTCCTTTGCCATTTGAGTTAGTCTATTTTTTAAGGTGTTGTTTTCCTCAGTCAGGCTGTTGACCCTCATTTCATACTTTTCCTGCATCCTTCTCATTTCTCTTTCCAATTTTTCCTCCACTTCTCTTATTTGATTTTTAAAGTCCTTCTTAAGGTCCTCTATGGCCTGCAACCCGCTCATGTTTTCCCCTGGGGCTTTTGGAGCAGGACTTCTGACCTCACAGTCCTTTTCCCGCTCTATGCCCCCAAAATAGGAGTCTAGGGTTGCATTTTTCTGTTTCCTTTGCCTTGGCATGTTGCCACTTAATTGCTTGACTTTTGGGCTTGTTGCCACACTATGGCTTTAAGGCCAGATAGAGGAATTTTCGTCCCGAACGTGTGGGGGGCAACTTCCGTTTCTGGCAAGCTGTAAACCCACCCACAACTTCCACCCTAGATCACAATCCAGATCCAGGGAGGTTAAAGCAAGAGCGATTACCCCCCAAGACTGATCGCTGGATCTCCCCACGATTTGTAGGCTGGGAGCCCGAGCTGCCTCTGAAAACTACAAAATGGCGTGTCTCCTCAGTGGCTTCTAGCCCCCAGGGGAGGGAGCTGACGCATTCCCCAAATACAGGTCCCAAAGTCCATAGGACACTAACCTCTTACTTTGTCCTAGGCATGTCTATGTTGACAATTCTGGAGTCGCCACAGCTCCTGGAGTTCTGGGGTTCCTCCAGCTGGCTGCTGGCCCTGCTGCTCTGGGGCTAAAACCTCGGCTCACGCGGACCTGGGCTCGGCTCGGCTCCGCTTCCTGCGCTCTGCGCGTTGCGCGCTGCCGGCTCCCAGACTGCTGTGCTGGTCCTTCCTGCAGGGCTACTGGGCTGTCCTCAGCGGGAGGTTAGCTTCTCTGTGTCGTTCTGTGGGTGCTGGGGCTCCAGAAGTTGTTCAGAGTCCTTTTTTACATAGTTTGTGGGGAATCTGGGGGCAGAGAGGCTTGGACGAGCTGTTTCTACTCCGCCATCTTGGCTCTGCCTCTTTCCCAGTTTTCTGCTGCCCTCCTAATTTTTATTGCATTGTTTTTGTTTGTGCAAAACCTTTTCAATTTAATGTAATCAGATTGTCCATTTTTCATTTCACAATGTTCTCTATGTCTTATTTGGTCATAAATTTTTCCATTCTCCAAAAATCTTACAGGTAAACTATTCCTTGCTTTCCCAGTTTGTTTATAGTATCAGCCTTTATATCTAAATCATGTACTCATTTTGACTTTATCTCGGTATATGGTGTGAGATGTTGGTCTATGCCTAGTTTCTGCCATACTATTTTCTAGTTTTCCCAGCAGTTTTTGTCAAATTGTGGGTTCTTATCACAGAAGGTGGAGTCTTTGGGTTTATCAAACAGTAGATTACCATAGTCATTGACCACTATGTGTTGTGTAACTCATCTATTCCACTGATCGACACCTCTATTTCTTAGCCAGTACCAAGTGGTTTTGATGATTTCGGCTTCATAATATAATTTAAGATGTGTCACAGCTAGACTACCTTCCCTTGCACTTCCTTTTTTTTTGCTTTTTGGGAGGGAAATTGGGATTAAGTGACTTGCCCAAGGTCACACAGGCTAGTTTTTGTGTTAAGTGTCTGAGGCCAGATCTGAACCCAGGTCCTCCTGACTCCAGGGCTGGTGCTCTATTCACTGCACCACCTAGCCACCACTGCACTTCTTTTCATTAATTCCCTTGATATTCTAGACCTTTTGTTCTTCCAGATGATTTTGTTATTTTTTTCTAGATCTATGCAATAATTTTTGGTAGTTTGGTATGGCACTGAATAAATAATTTATTTTAGGTAGAATTGTCATTTTTAATATATTAGCTCGGCCTACCCATGAGCAACTGATGTTTTTCCAATTATTCAGATCTGACTTCTAGTCCAGTTCTAGCCAAACTAGACTTCTAGCTGTCCCTGACATTTTGCAGACCATTTCTAGAGTCTGAGCCTTTGCATAGGCTATCCCCATACCTGGAGTGCCACCTCTGCTCACCTGGAGCCTGAGAATTCCCTCAGAGGCTCAGCTCAGGTCACATCTTTTCTCTTAAACCTTCCCTGATCTCCCAATTTGAATGGAAGCTCCTAACAGGCAAATAATGTTTCTTTTTTATCTTTGTAGCCTTAGCATTTAGCATGCTGCCTCTCACATGGTTTATACTTAATAAATCTTCACTGAGGAGAGGAAAGAAACATTTATAAGGGTCTACTATGTACCTGACTTTTTGCGAAGCCTTTATAAGTACCATCATATTTGATACAGCAATCCTGTGATGACATAGGTGCTATTATTAAACCCATTTTTTTTTAAAGCAATCGGGGTTAAGTAACTTGCTCAAGGTTACACGGCTAGTCATTATTTATGCGTGGGTGCTCATTTTCTGAGGCCGGATCTGATCTCGGGTCATCCCAACTCTGAGGCCGGCGCTCTTACTCACTGCGCCACCTAGCCGACCCTTTAGGGCAATTGGGGTTAAGTAACTTGCCCAAGGTCACACGGCTAGGTTTTTGTTTGTGTGGGTTAAGTGTCTGAGGCCGGATCTGAACTCAGGTCCTTCTGACTCCAGGGCCGGCGCTCTATTCACTGCGCCACCTAGCCGCCCCATTAAACCCATTTTTTACAGATGAAGAAACTGAGATTAGAAAAGTTAAATGACTTGCCTAGGGTCACAGAGCTAGTAAATGTCTGTGGTTGGATTTGAATCAATCAGGTGTTCCTGACTCCTTGCCCAGTGCTCTCTATCCACTGTACCACCTAGCTGCCTAATAAACGTCAAATTTAACAGTTATTTGTAGAATTAAAAAGGACTCAGGTTTGTTTTGTTTGGAGGGTCTTGGCCGACCCCTTGGGGCAAGTGTGACAATGCACGGCTACCTGCTTTTGCTGATGCCTGGAAAATTTTGTGGCCTATATCACATGATAGCATGTTATACCTTCCATCATCCCCTCCTGTAAGTCAGTCACCAGTGTCCTATTGTTAGGAAGTCTATAACTGGGGCGGGGGGTGATCTTGAGGTTAGAAGATCTGGATTTGAACCGGTGTGTGACCTTAGGCAAGGTTTTTTCCTTCTCTGGGCCTCAGTTTCCTTCTCTGTAAAATGAAAACTCTGGATGAGATGATATCTCTCAGAGCAATCCCATGTCCAAATCCCCCCTGTGACTTCAGTGGGCTGACTCCCCAGGGTCTCGGTATCTTCAGCTGTTTGGGATAGTTGACCCCAGGTGCATCCTTTCCCCTTGCTGGATCTCATTTTCTTTATCGTTAAAGTGAGAGGGTTGGTCTGGCTGATCTCCAAGGTCTCCTGAAGTAGCTCTGATTCTGGACACCTTGACTCCCCACTCTGGAAAGTTTGCCAACCTTTGGTTCCTCCCTGCAAAGAATTCATGACCTCAAGGCTCTGAAGGCTTGACCCAAGCCAGCAGTTGGAGAATCCATTGCAAAAGATCAAAGTTGGGAAGTGTTTGTTTGCCTGCTGGCTCTGGTTTTGAAGAGCTCTATGTATGTGTGTGTGTGTGTGTGTGTGTGTGTGTGTGTGTGTGTGTGTGTGTGTGTGCGCGTGCGCGCGCGTGCACCCAGGACTGTGAATTAAATACTGTGGTGTATCTGACATCAGATATTTGACTGACAAGTACATGAGTTTTACTGTTCTAGTATCTGATGCCACCTCCATCGCCAACATTTTGACTGACAGCTTCTCTCAGAGAAAATTGTACCATCTATACATGTCACAGTCCTCACTGAATTGCTGTGTAATTTGGCCCCACAGTTAGAAGGTGCCATTATGCACACCTGTGCAGAGCTGTTTCTTGCCCTCCTGTGTCCTAGCCCCAGCCAGCTAGGGTTGCTATTACCCTATTCTCCAAATACGCCCCTTCCCCAGTGAGCTCTGAGGAGCTCTGGGAAGTCTTGGATTCTCAGCTGGATAAGATTTTGGTGAGGCAGGGGGGTCCAGTGTGGCAGAGTAGATACGGCACTGGACTTGGAGTCAGCACTTTTGGAACTTTTGAAGTTCAATATAAATGTGAGCTAATTATCATTAATTCAACAAGGTCAAAGGATGAGGTTGTTATTTGGGACTTGGATTAATTATAACTCCCTTTGGAAAGTATAGGGGTGGGGAATCTGGGACCTCGAGACCACCTGTGGCCTTCTAGGTCTTCTGGTGCAGCCTTTGGATTGAGGCCAAGAAAAAGGCATTGAGTGCTTGTGGAGGGTGGATGGGGGTGCAGCTTTCTGACCACTCTCTTATCTGGGAGCTCACAGGGGTTCTTGCCTCACTCACCTCTGGGAAGGAAAAGACTGATCCAGGGTGATCCCTCCCTTTAGGATGTGAACTTGGTTCTAAGTAGTATCTCCTGAGTTCTTAGTGCTTCTGGATTCTTCATTAATCGGAAGGCTTTTTGTCTTCACATAGTACCATCTCCTCCCTCAGTCACACATGGCAGGAAAGAGGGCCCTTCTCTCCAACTTTCCATGCAGTTGTTTGCACTGGAACCAGGTGGGGAAATTTCTGCCTTTATTCTATGGACTGGTGGAAGGCAGAGTCATGTATGCTCATGGTCTATGGACCAGCATGAGGAGGAGGACTATGTACACATTCTCTGAGGGCTAGAACAATGAAGGGCATTTGTGTATTCTCTAAGGACTGAGACCAGATTTAGGGATATCTATTCATGTTTCAAGAACTAGGAGCTTATTGATGAATCCCCCCATTAGAGAAAAAAATGAAGCCCCTTTCCCTGTGCTCTTTGGAAGATGGAAAGAAATCTGGTCCCCACGGTAACAGCTCCCCAATGGTATGCCCAGTCCCTGCAGGTGGTTCTTAGCATCTTCATTATCCCACAGATTGTCTTTTTTCTTGTCTCTATGTAGAAATGAAGGCAAACAGATGGATTTCCCCCCACCTATTAAAATAAAAGCACTAAAATTGGGGAGCATTTGGTGTTTTCTTGGATTCTCACCATAGTGCTAGGCTCCCTGTCCAGTCCTTGTGATAGGGGGTAGTTTGGGGCTCATCCTTGCCTTCTACCCCCTACTTTGCTTCTGAATGGAGGAAGGAAACTGATGTATTCCTTCCCTCACAGACAGAGTCTGTCCTTGGTTATTAGGCCTCATGACCCAGCAGTCAGTTTCCCATATTCCATGTCTCCCTTTGCCTTCCTTCCCCAACCGGAGCTGATGTGTGCCAGTGATTGGGCAAATACCTGGGTGGATAGAGGCTATTTCCTCACCTGGGGCTGAGGAAGCAGAACCAGATTTGGGAAGAGCAAGAGCGCTGATTAAAAAGCTAGACCAGAGGGTTTTTGCAGAGTGCTAAGATCAGAGGAGCTAGGATGGGAGGGAAGCTTGATTGTGGGGACTGGGAAGACAGGAAATCGCCATGCAAATAGTGCCAAGGAGCCACCTGATGTCATTGGATTTTCCAAAGCTTTAATTTTTGTTTGGAATGAATCTGTTCTTCATCCTGCACTGCTATGCTTCTATAGTCATTGGCAGGGCCTGCTAAGTCACATTCTGTATTGGGCCACGACCTTATAGGATCATCTTGTCAAATTCCCTCATTTGGAAGAGGAAGAGACTGAGATAAAGGGAGAAGAAATGACTTGCCTAAGGTCACATGTAAAAATGATAGGTTTAGAGTTGGACCATGACTTTGGAGGCCATCTAGTCCAATCACCTCATATTATAGATTAAGAACTGAGGCCAAGGGAAGTTAAGTTTGATCAGGGTCACACTACTAGTGAATGACTATGGTGAAATTTGAACCCAGGTCTTTTTGCCTTCAGGTCAAACACTCTATCCCACACATGGGGAACCTGTGGCCTTGAGGACACATGTGGCCCTCTGGGTCCTCAAGTGTGGCCCTTTGACTGAATCCAAACTTCACAGAACAAATTCCTGTAATAAAAGGATCTGTTCTGTAAAACTTGGCCTCAGTAACAAGATCACACCCAAGCCGAGGACCTGGAAGGCCGCTTATGGCCTCAAGGCTGCAGGTTCCCCACTCTGGCCTATCCACTCTTTTATGCTGTCTCTCTGGAATGCTTGTATGTGCCAGACTACCACTTTCCCCTTTCAAAGCCCATTCAGGACATTTTTCTTCAGCTCTAAGGCTCTCACAACTCTCAGCTTCCTTGGTCCCCTGTACCACATTGGGATCCTGAACATCTGGTACCTTCTTGGCCCTTGTTTACTCTGCTTAATGTCTACTTCTGGCTCTGTGGAGCCTTCTCTTTCACCTCAACACTCAGTGAAACTGTAGAACCACAGAATTCTAGATTGCCATTTTCTTTTGGAGAAGGAAAATGGCAGCCATGGCAGCGTGGGCTCAGTCCTCCATTAACTGACTTTACCTTTCAGCACCATGGCCCTTAGAAAAAAGTCTCCCACTTTTAGAATGCTGTAGAGAGTACCTTCAGTCACCCTTTAAAGGAAGGCAGCAGTGAAATGAGCCCAGATGGTTTATGGGGTCTACTCTAGCTCTAGGTCTAGGATTTTAATCTAGCTCTCCTAGTCTACCCATTCTCTGATTATGCATACCCTTTATAAGCAGTGTTTCCCAATCAGTGGACTGCAGGTAGAATTCTGAATCATTGCAAAAGATATATAACCTGTCATGGTTCTTTAATAAAGTATATTACTAGAACAACTAATATCAAATGAAGGTCCCTAAAAGTGCTTTGGAGCATTTTTAACATTTTTTTGATAGCTTGGATTTCTTCTTTGGGAATTGCCTGTTCATATATTTTAATCATTTATCAATCAGGGAATGGCTCTTATTTTTATGGAACTTGTACGATTTTAATATATACACAGAAGGCACCTTGTTGGAATAGAGCTTTTAAAGGCTGCATTTTGCTCTACCAAATCAAGCACTTTTTATAGTTAATAAAATATAAGAAGAGTGTTATCACATATTTTCAGCACCAGTCAGCTGTGTAACTTTAATATGTGGTCTGCTGAAGAATGTAATTTACCAAACCCTGACTGTTCCCTTCCTAGGGATACTGTCGATACATGTATAGATTATTCCCGTAAAAATTTTCTTAGATGTGAGAAGGTATGGGTGGGAAGGTTTTTACATTTCTTAGATCACATTTTTTGGGTAGTGATGATCTTTGCCCTGCTCTCGTCCAAGTGCTTGCCCTATCTTTGTTTTCTTTAGTGAAAACTCTACTTCCCCATGAAGTACATTAAGGACTAGGTTGTTAGAACCTAAATGTGGCAACTCCACTGTTACTGATAGAAAAAAATAGTTTGTTATTGACATTTTGTCTGATCTTTTCCAATTTTTGCTTGTTTGCTATCCTCCTCCCAGTTTCATTCTTAAATGCCCTTGGGATGATCTGGTTTTCTTATTGTTTTATGTGATACTTCTTGTAATTTTACACGATCTTCCTCTGTAATATTTTACAAATGAGCTTGTGTTCTAAACTGCTACTGCCCTTAGCTATCTCTAGCATTTCAAATAAGAAGAGGCAAAAAAGAAAAGAGTGGGAGTCAGAGTAAGTTATTATTTGGGATAAATGTGTTTATTGATCTTGTAAAAATGTGTGGAGATTGGGGGGTGGAATACATGTTGGAAGACAGTATATTTAAAAAATTTTCCACACCACTGCTTGTCAGCATTAGTGTGGCTAAACTACAGCTGATTTTCTCTTCATTTATTCTAAGAAGCAGCTCTGGGGACTCAATTCAACACAGCTAGAGACATCCTTGTGGTGGGGCTCTTGGTAGTTCACTGGGAGCTAAATTCCTTAGTCCCTTCCTCTCAATTCAAGAACTATAGCATCCTAGTGCTAGAAGAAACCTTACCTTTTTTTTTACAAATAGGGACACAAAGAAGCAATATAGATTCAAAAAGCAATATAGATTCATAGGTTAAAGAATGAGCTCACTAACCTCATTTCCATTTTTGACAGTGTTATTGGATTAGCAGATCTGGGAAATGCTGTGGCTATAATTTGCCTGGATTTTACCAAAGCATTTGCCAAAGTCTCTCATGCTATTTTAGTAGACAAGATAGGGAAGTATGGGTCAGATAAAGTATATTTAAATGAATTTGGGACTAGATAAATGGCTGGACTCAAAGAATAGTTATTAATGATTTTATATAAACTTGGAAGGAGGTCTTTAGTGCCCTAGGGGTTTGTGCTGGTCAAATTTTTTGTCATGGATTTATATAAAGACTTAGATGGAATGCTTATCAAATTTAAAGATGACACTAAGCTAGGAGAGAGAGCCCATTGGGTGATAGAACCAGGATCCCAAAATATCTTGACTGATTATAACATTAATGGTGCATACCTGTAATCCTTTGCTGTAAGGGATGCTGAGGCTGGTGGATCAACTGAGTTTGGGAGTTTTATGCTAGTGGGGCTAAAGCCAATCTGGTAAATTCACTAAGGCTGGCACCAACATGGTGAGCCATGGGCCACCAGGTTGCCTAAGGAGGGGTGAACCAGCCCAGATTACAAACAAAACAGGACAAAGCTTTTTTGCTGATTAGTGGTGGAATTGTTCCTATGAGTAGCCACTGTAATCCAGCATGAGTAAGATAGAGGAACCTAGTTTCAAAAATGAAAATCTAATAAGATAAAATTTAATAGAAATAAATATAAAGTCTTACATTTAGATTCAAAAACTCAATTTCACAAGTATAAAATGGAGCAAGCGTGGGTTCATGTGAAAACAAATGGGGATTTTATTGGGTGGCAAAGTTCCTATGAGACAGTGGTGTGACATGACAGCTAGGAAAGTTAACGTAATCATTGAGTATATTAAAAGAAGCAGAGAGTTCAGGATTAGGGGCATCATACTCCTACTATACTTAGCCCTTGTCAGACTACATATAGAGAATTGTGCTCACTTCTAAGCACCACATTTTTGGAAGGAAAATGATGAACTGGTATCCAGGAGAGGGTAGACAGGTTGGTGAAGGGCCTAAAGATCATGCCATGTGAAGGAAATGGGGACGATCTTAGAGAAGAGACTGAGGTAAAGTATTTAATGTGAAAGGTAGATCAGACTCATTATGTTGGTCTGAGAGGTTCGAACTAGTAAAAATGAATGATGGAAAAAAAACCCATAAGGGTGGGTTCTCCTTTGCTGCAGTTCCTTGCTAAGCATATTTTAGAAGGGCTTCATTTTTAGATATGAGCTGTAGGTAGAAGCCCTTTCAAGTATTTTTCAATACTGTAATTCCATCATATTCCCTTTTTTCTTCCTTTTTTTGAGGGGAGAAGGCAGGGCAATTGAGGTAAAGTGACTTGCCCAAGTTCACACGGCTAGTAAGTATTGAGTGTCTGAGGTCAGATTTGAACTCAGGTCCTCCTGACTCCATGGCTGGTGCTCTATTCACTGGGTCACCTAGCCGCCCCCGACCACATTGCTTTTCTAGCATCTTATGGGCCCCTCGTTTTGGTAATTGATCTTCCTTACTTAAACTTCCTTAGGAAATGGTGATAATTTGGGTCAATGTCTATTCTTTTATCCATTTCTCACTTTTGGGTATCAATACATAGTTTAAGAAGGTCAGGTTGGAGTTTTTTTAATTGCATGGCATATCATCTCAAGTTCATTATTCCTTCTAGTTTGGCATTTATTTATTTATTTATTTGTTTGTTTACATAATTTCTCTAAAAGGCTGAAGTCTGATCCACACATAAATAGCTGATTCAGAAATGGCTCTCACATTGGCAACCATTTGCTTTCCATCTGTTAAGATACAATCAGCTTCATTTTTTATGATGTCATTTTTGTGCTCACCATATCCAGTGCTTCTCAACCCTCCTCTTAAAGAAATATTCGTGAAACATAGGTGCTGGATGTCAGGCTATAAGCCTTTTTTGCTTTTGACTCCAAAACCACATTTCCAAACTTTTTTCTTCTTCTTCTCTGCCTCCTTTTGCATTAGTCAATGAGCTTTAAAGTCTATGTTGAATTTAATTGGGAGAGTCTTTTCGAATTCTTCATTTAATTTCTCTCCCTCCTCCTCTTCTACAACAGATGCTGGTGTGTAAGCTGCAATTATCTTCATGGGGATCTTTTTACAGATGCTCAACATGAGATCCAAAATACCAGATATCCAGGTAAGTCATAAAATAATGTTTCAACAAGAAACATGCCTTTTGACATATAACAAAACCAACTCTGCCAACTCCTTTCTTTGCCTCTCCCAAGAGAACCTGTGAGCCAGGCTTCCTTTGAGCTTTAGCTTCCTTTTTGTCTTCTGGTTTGATTTGTAGCGAGAACCTCAATATTATACGTCTTACAGTTCCTTCAGTAGTAATATGTTCAATTATTGGGTACTTCATGAAGTTGTCATGAGGATCAGATGATATCATTTATGTAACGTGCTTTGGAAACCTTAAAATGCTATATAAAAACTAGCTGTTATTATGATTATTCCTTATCAGAATTGTTTTTCTTTATGGCCTCCAAATTTCATTGTCAAGAGTTTCCTTTCCCTCTTTGATGACAACTCCAGTAGAATTTCAGGCCATGAGAGTCTATATATCCTTTCTCTGAACTCATTGAAATCTCTTTCCTGAAAGTCTGTTATACAGTCATGGGCAGCTATGTGGCACAGTAGATGGAGTGCTTGGCTTGGAGTCAGGAACACTTCAGTTCAAATCTGGCCTCAGACACTTATGGGCTGTGTGACCCTGGGAAAGTCACTTAACCTCATTTGCCTTAGTTTCCTCATCTGCAAAATGAGCTGGAGAACAAAATGGCAAACCACCCCAGTATCTTTTGTAAGAAAACCCCAAATGGGTTTACAAAGAGTCAGCCATAGCTGAAATAATTGAACAACAACAACAAAAGCATATAATCAGAAGATGCCTGACTTCTTTTTTCTCTGTCTCAAAATTTAAGATGCAGTAGTCATTCCCCCAAGAGATTACTATCATTTCCACCTCAGTAACCAATCCCTCTTTGTTGGTCAGAATCAGATCCATATATATATATATATGTATATGTATATGTATACATATACACATATGTATACATATATATACACACATATGTATATATACATATGTGTGCTTCTGTCTACCTATCTTGTCTATCTATCCTGCCTATCTATCTATCTATCTATCTATCTATCTATCTATCTATCTATCTATCTATCTATCTATCTATCATGGAAGGCTTCCATCCCTGCTAGACTATCCTTCTGTGCTAGGCTTGTGGTCTGAACTCTTCTTTCAGATCTCTTCCTCTGTTTCCTCTTTCTGTTCAGGTGCTCTATAGCAAGGGTATCACACTCAAATAGAAGTAGATCCCTGTAGACCACACGTCAAGTTGGAAAACCACAAATCAATATTCTCCATGTTGTATTGTATTTTTATTTATTTTGTTAAACATTTCCCAGTGACCTTTTAATCTGATTTGGGCCTCACTTGGGAGTTTGCTGGGCTGTGAATTTGCCACCTCTGCTCTACAGTGTACTTTGGTGTCCATAGCATGGCATAGTGGGCAGGCTACTGGACTTGGGGTCAAGAAACCTTCCTGAGACACTAGTTGTATAACTTTGGGTAAGTCACCTCATTTCTCTGGCTCTCTATAAGATGAAGGATTTGGACCCTAGGGCCTACAAGGTGCCTTTAAGTGCTAAGTCTATAATCCTAAACTTTCCCCTTCTCTTCCCCTTCTATTTTCCCCTTTCCATCTACTTTGAATAAGGGATCCTCTTCTAGAACTTTGTGGTAGCCATGGGCTCATCCAGATCGACAACGTCAAGTTTGCCTTCTTACCAAAGTGAGCTTTGCCCATGGCGGCTCCCATTGGGGTGGGCTGAGCTTTAAGGACTCTTTATTTTTGCTGTATGAAAATCCAAATTTAGAATCCCCAGATGTATATTTAAAATGATGGACTCATAGAAGATTAGAGCTGGAAAGATTAAAATTCAGCTTTATCATATTTGAAAATTTAGACCCAGAGAAGGGAAATGACTTGCTTAAGACCATATAGCTAGACATGCATTAGGAAGATGAGAGACATTCCCATTATTGTCAGGTCAGTCAGTTGACAAACTATTTATTAAGTGACAGGCACTGTGCTAAGCACTGAGGGTAAAAGGAAGGCAAAATATAATACCTGCTCTCAGAGAGCTTGCAGTCTAATGGGGGAGATATAGACAATTATGTACAAATGAGATACACACATAAAATTGACATGTTATATGTATGTATGAATATATATATATGTATATAAAGTTGGAGATAATTAGTAGGGGAAGGTACCAACTAGCATTAAGGGGGGCTGGAAAGGCTTCCTCTGGACTTAGGACTTAGAGCTGAGACAAAGTTAGCCAGGGAAGCTAGGAGGTTGAGATGAAGACGGAGAAACATTCTGGGCGTGGGGCACAGCCAATGCAAAGGCCTGGAGTCAGAAGTCTAGATGAGAGCCACTAAGAGCTGCTCAGTACCAACACTCTTCTTCCCCTTTGAGAAGAGCCACATTTGGGGTGGCTAGGTGGTGCAGTGAATACAGTACTGGCCCTGGAGTCAGGAGGACTTGAGTTCAAATCCAGCTTCAGACATTTAACACAAAAAAACTAGCCATGTGACCTTGGGCAAGTCACTTAACCCCAATTGCCCCCCCCCCCCAAAAGAGAAGAGCCACAAATATATTGTCTGATTCCAATGCCTAGGGGCCCTCTTGCTTCCCATTTACCCCATGTCACATTCTTCTACCTTCTATAACTTCTTGGCATATGTCAGGATCCCTTCTTCCTATTCTAAATCTTGATTTCTTTTGTTTTTATACTGAAGGACTTCTATTTCTTTAAGGAACTCTTTTTTTCCTCTCTTTCTCTGATACTATGGAGAAGGGATAGCTATTTGTTTACCTTTTCTTTTAGGAGGCAAACCAGCCTGAATTCTGAGCATACATAACCTGGATCCTAGCCATGCTCTGCCATTAACTAGCTTTGTGACTTTGAACATGTCGCTTCCTCTCTCTGTCTTCAATTTCTTCTTTTGTAAAATGCATTAGATTAATTGCATTAGATAAGGTCCCTCCTAGCTTGGACATTCTCTGTTCTAAGGTCCCTTCCAGCTCTGATAATCTTTTTCAGGTCCCCCCAAACACTGACATTCTCTGATCCTTGTTCTAACATCCCTTCCCACTCTGCCATTTTCTAATCTATGTCCTAAGGTCCCTCCCAGCTCTGACATTCTATAGTTCTCCATATCTATGGGGAGGAATTTGATGGCAGATTTTTGGGGGGTTGAAGGAGAATGTGGGGGAAGAAAATTGCATGCTTTTTCTTCCCAAGACACTGTGTGATTTCTAATTAGATAATGGTGGTTGCCTCCTGAGGGGACTGTCAGTTTGCAAATGATTCTCACCAGATTACGGTGGGATCGATACCAGCTGAATAATTAAAATCCGATACTCCTCTGTCTCTTGCAATCACCCTGTGGAGAATGATGTATGACAGACAGAATGGAATTTGTCAGACACCATGGCTACATACATAGATCACGGGGGGATATTTTTAGAATTATGTATTTGATTTCCTGATGAGCCTTCCAATGGGCCTTTCACTTTGGCCGTCCCTCTCAAGCGCAGGGATTACTGAAGGTGAGGACACAGTGAGCCTGGCTTTGTGGACCGGGTAGCCTGGTTGCTGAAATGTATGGGGGGAAAGTTAGTCTTTATCTTAAGTCATAATAGAATCAAGCCATTTCTCATCCTGCAATATTCTTCCAAGGATTACCCTTATGCTTCTGGTGGGTTTGATTCTGAACTTCAGCCTAGGGTTTGAGGTAATTGTTGTTTCAGAGGGACTGTCAGGACTAAGTAGCCTTGTGGAAAGGGAGGGGGTGATTGCCATTTGAGAAAGAGCTGCATTTTCTCCAGGTGTTTTCCTCTGATATGCTGTGCGATCTTGGGCAGTGTCCCAGACACTGTGCGCCCTACCTCTGGCTACAGACTCAGGATCTCCAATAAGTGCTAGTTAGAAGGTCAATCTGTAGCCAGTGTCAAGATGCAGTTAAGGACTGAGGTCAGAGGTCAGTCAAGGGTCAAGGTCAATGATTAATCAAGCAAAATTAGAGCAGGGCCTGGAGTTGGGAACACCTGAGTTCAAATCTAGCCTTAGACACTGACTAGCTGTGTGACCCTGGACAAATCACTTTATCCTATTTGCCTCAGTTTCCTCATCTGTAAAATGATCTGGAGAAGGAAATGGCAAACCACTCCAGTATCTCTGCCAAGGAAACCCTAAATTGGGTCATTCAGATGACTGAAACAACTGAACAAAAATAACAAAAAGAAGGGACAGAGGGGACATCAAAAGAGAAAGTGAGGACAGGTTGCTCTGGAAACAAACTTCTCCATGTCTGTAATCTAATACTAGCTTATATTCTGAGCACTTTCCTCTCGATAATCTTGGGAAGTTGGGTCTTGCAAGGATTATTATTCCCATTTTACAGATGGGGAAACTGAGGCACAAAGAAGGAAGTGACTTGCTTAGGGTCACATAGCTAGTAAGTACCCACAGCAGGATTTGAGGCCAGGTCTCCTCAATGCCCAATTCAGCATTGCTTGCTTTACCACACTGCCTAAAAGGATCTAATACCACCATAATTCAGGACATACAAAAACAAAACAGTGTCTGCCCTCAAGGATCTCACATCTTAATAGGGGAAGACAGAAAGGAGAATGGTGGCCAGGGAATTTATAGGAGATGGTGGTTGGCATCATTGGGTTAATTATGGATTATGGGTATGGTGTTTGGATTATGGTTCCTAGAGCTCAGGTTGGAAGTGGGTGAAGAAAGGATACAGACACAGAGATGGAGTAGAGCAGGTCCTTGTGTCCTGGATGTGGATCATAGATCTAGAAAGGATCTCAGAAACCAATTAATCTAACCCCGTCATTTAACAGATGAGAGAATTAAGGCCCAAGAAGATCAAGTAACTTGACCAAGGTTGTCCAGAGACTATCAGAGGTAAGATTTGAATTCAGGTCATCTGACTCCAGAACCAGGGCTATTTCCCACTGTACCAAATTCTTTACAAACATTTTCTCATTTGAGCCTAACAACATACATGTGAGTTAGATAGAGAATAATTCTGTCCATTTTACAGATGAAGAAACTAAGCCTCAGACAGGTGAAAGGATTGTTCTAAATCATATAGCTATAAAATCATAGGATCATTCAACACAAATATGTATGTATGTATACACACATACACATATATATTTATATATGCACACACACACAAAATCATTCTGTACATCTACTTGTGAGTTCTTTCTCTGGATATAGATCACACCTTCCTTCATGTGTCCTTTGTAGTTAATTTGAATATTTATTGTAGTCAAAATGACTTATTCATAAAACAATTTTTCTGTTACTGTATACAGTGTTCTCTCAGTTTTGCTCATTTCACTCTTTGTTCTTTTGTGCAAGTCTATCCATTTTTTTGCAAGATCATTGAGTCATCTCTAGACTGGGGGGAGGAGGGAAAAAAGGAAAAGAGAAATTTACATGATAATTTTATTATATATTTAAAAGGAACAGAAAGTTATACATAATAAATTGATAGCTTCGTGTGCAATCATCTTTTTTATTATACTATGTTACAGAAATGCTTATTATATTCCATAAATGAAAAATAAAATGAATCAATTTTTAAAAACCACAGGATCATATATCTGTAACTGGAAGATAACCTCAGAAACCAAAGCCCTCATTTTACGTATGAGGAAACTGAGACCCAGGAAAGTTAAGGGCCTTGTTGAAGGCCATACAGTATCAACTATGACTGGAAAAATAGATCAGTGCCAGGCTGTAGAGATCCTTGACTTCTAGGCACAGAAGTTTAAGGCTATAATAGGGAGCCTTTGAAGACTGTTGAGCAGGAGAGAAGCATTACCAGATTTGAAATAACCTGAAGGTGAGAATGTCTCTCCCTGCACCAAGTGCATCCCTTAGGTCTATCTCATAGAATCCCTGTCTTCTAGATGTAGTTCAAACATGCTTTCTGATCCTTCCAGCTGCTTGGGCCCTAAGTACCTTTTATCAAGTGATTTTGCATTTATTCTCTTTATATGTTTTGTATACACACACACACACACACACATCCTTTCTGTCTCCCCCCATTAGAAGGTAAGTTCCTTTCAAATTAGGGATTGTTTCATTCATTGCCTTTGTGGTCCCCAGACCTAGCACCTGTGCTTGGCATAAAGTAGGTACTGAATAAATGCTTGTGGTTTGATTGGAAAGAATGATGGGAATGCCATAGGTGTGTTTTGGTGCACTAATCTGCCACTGGTGTGATATTTCTCACACTCTTAATTTTTCTGAAAGGGTCAGATGGGATAGCCCCCTTGGGACTATTAGGAAGCCACAACAGGTTGTAGACACAAACCACTGGGGGAATGGGAGCAGGGTTGAGTGTAGGATTGGGGCAGAGCTTTCCTTGGTGGTTCAGGCAAAATTGCCCAGCTGCAGCCAGGGAAGCATGAGTATTGACAGATCCCAGAGATCAGGGCAGGCCCATGGGACCAGGCAGGGCCAGAAAAATGGGGTAGGCATCAAGAGAAGACACAGGAATATAGGATTGAGAGCCAGGTGGGCTGTTAGGCTGATTGATAGGGGCAGCCAGCCAGCCGGCAGAGGAAGAAGCAGAGGAGGAAACATCCCCAAAGAGGGGAAGTTCTTTGTCCAAGGTAACACAGCTAGAAAGTGTCATAGTATCATAGTATAAATAAGACTGAAACAAACCCAGGTTTGAGTCCTATGTCAGCCACTTTACTATGTGACCTTGGATAAGTCACTCCTCCTCTTGGAGCCTCAATTTCTGCTGTATAAAATGGGAGTAGGGGTGAGGATCAGATAGGATCATATATGTAAAGCATTGAGCCAACCTTAGTAAATGTTAGCTCTTATCTCTAAGAGCCTTTCTGGCTCTGATCTTCTCTGATCCTAGCAATCCCTGGCCATCTCTCCCTGGACTTGGGTGATACCAGAAAGAATGGAGAAGAGAGAAGATGTTTGGGGCTGTATTGTATAGGAAGAACTCTAGGCCTAATCAGCCTCTCCCCTGCCCTCACCCTCACCCCCACCCCTTCCTGCCTTGCCTTCAAATCTCATCATCTACTGTTTGAGGGTTGAGGGTCATCTCACATACATTTTCACACATCTAGTTAAATCCCTACAAATCAGCCTGTGAGGAGAAGGTTGGGTGACCTTGGGAGAGAAGCTGGTCTCTTTGATATTGCCTGGGGGGCCAAAAGGTGATCTCCTAAATGTTATATAAAATTTTGAAAGGAATGGAGCAAATGGTTGCCAATAACCTTGCTGGAGAGTAACTACCTCAGGCAAGCAAGGTCATGGGCTGTCCTGGGAGGAAGCAGCCCTGAATTCAGCTGGGATTTTGTTTACTATTGGGGAGGGAGGGCATGGCGCGCCTGGCCTGGAAGACAATGATTCTGCTGTAAAAGTGCTTTTCATCTGGACAATCTTAAAGAATTGGGGACTAACTGGCCCTGAGAGTGAATAGTTAAGAGGAGGAGGTAATGATGACTTTGTCCTTCCCTAGTTTGTGAAGATTCTGGCTGATTGGCCTTGTAGTTCTCTGTCCTTTAAAAACAGGACATAATGTCTGCACAGAACTCCTATCATCTCCATTCTTAATAGGCTTGCTGAAAAATCTTGTGGTGAAGGGTTTGGGGGCAGGCAGGGAGCACCACGCTGCCATAGCTCCTGGGCTTGCTTTTGTTTGTGAATCCTTGCCTCCTGCCCTTGTGAAAGGAGCAGGGGTTGGGCTGAGATGATGCCTCTTTGTGTGTATGTTTGTTCCCTGTTTGTTTTTGCAATTTATTGCATTCATAATTTAAGAAAATAACCACTGATGGCATAGAGGAGAATGTGTAGGGTTCCATGGGCATGGGTCTACCTCAGATGAGAGGGGCATGAAAGGGGCCACTCCATTGTCCCCAAGTCTCTCCCCCATCTGCAGCCAGATATGGTGGATTTGGGAGTGAAAGGTCCAGGGTTCAAATCTTGATGGCACTTTCTATATATGTGACCATGGACACATGGGCCTCACCTGTAAAATATGGAGGTAGAAATAGTTACCCTCTAAGGTCTCTCCCAGCTCTGAATCTATGATCCTGTTGTCTTGGGTGACACAGTGCCCAAGAGTCCACCATTTATGATTAGGCATCAAAGGTTCCAGCTAAAAAAGATGAAGGTGTTACCTGAGATGACCAACCCATTAACAACTGGTGTCAGAGCATTGCTTTCCTAGGGGCTGGGGGAGCAGGGCCCTATGAGGATAGAACTGGCTGCATGGTGGTGGTGCCTTGGATTCAGAGCTGTATTTGAATTCTAACTCTCCCACTTTCTAACTGTGTGACCTTGGTCAAGTCCCTTCTCTTCCTTGGGCCTCATTTTCCCCCTCTGTAAAATGAGGGGCTTGGACTAGATAGTTTCTGAGCTCCCTCCCACCTCTGACATTCTTTGATCGTAAGATTCTCAAATGTCCCCCAGAGGCATCTAGATGTAGAGGTCAAGGAAGAATAGGGAGAAGGCCTCTTCTTAGTTTCCTCAGTTTCTCCAGGGAAAATCCAAAGTATGCTTAGAGTAGTCAGAGGATAATATATAGAGAGCAAGTCCCAAATGAGCACAAAGCTTTTCAGAGATATGTCCAAGAGAGGTAAAAGGAGGTGGTGGAGGAGGCAAAGTTGTGTTTGGGGACTGGAGACAGGAGCAGAAGGTGTGTGCAGGGGGTGAAACAAAAACAAAAAGTCTGGGGGCAGATTGTAGAAGGCATTGAATGTCAGGGTCAAGAGTCTGATCTTTATTCAGTGGACCATGGGGAACCATTGAAGATTTTTGAGCAGTGGAGAGGCAGTGTGGAATTTGGAGTCAGAAGCTCAGGGCTTCTGCTCTGATTCAGGCTTTACTACACTTATGTGATCTTGGAAAGTCATTCCACTTCAGAATCCCTGAATCCCTGAGTTGAAAGGGACCTGAGAGGCTCTGTAGTCCAACCCAAACCTGATCATAATACTCTCTTGAAATATTCTAGACTCATGAAGCAATTTCCTTGGAGATGTCTATTGGGGGGTGGTAGCATACTATCTCCCAAGGCAGATCATTCTCCCTCTAGCCACTTCAATGGGACTCAGTTTCCTCCTCCATAAAATAAAGGTGGTATACTCAATGACCTTTAAGTCAGCATGGTGCAGTGGACAGGGCATTGAACATGGATCCAAGAAAACCAGAATTTAAATCCCACTTACTAAATGTGTGAACCTGGGCAAGTCACTTACCCTCTCTGGGCCTCAGTTTTCTCATCTGTAAAATGAGGGTGTTGGACTAGATGGCCTTAAAGGTCCCTTTAAGCTCTAAAACTATGATCCTATGACATTCTCTGATTTCTATCCCAGCTATGATATTATCTGAACTAAAGTTCTTGTCTGAATTCTGTACTCCAATGAATAAAGTCTAATGAATGGTAGAGCCCCATGCCTGGTCCATTCATTCCCCTCCTTTTCCAGATTCCTTTGTGTGCTGTCTTCCCTCCTTATATCATAAACTCCTTGAGGGAAGGGACTGTCTTTGTTTTGAGTTGGATTTAAATTCCTCGTGCTTAGCACCATGTCTGGCACATAGTAGGTCCCTTACTGACTAATCAACATCGCTTCCAGTTTTGTTCTTCTACATTCTGTATTCTAAGATTCCATTTGGTTCAATTCAATTCAATTCAATTCAATTCAACATTTATTAAGCATTTCCTTTTTGGAAAGCATTGAGTAACATGGGAATACAAAGACAGCTCCTTTCCCCCTGAATTTCTACTATTGGGGAATGTATATTCAACTGGGAAGATACAGCAAACACACAGATAAATCAAGGTCACTGGAGGAGGGGGCAACTAGGTGGCACTGCAGTGGATAGAGGGCCAGGCCTAGAGTCAGGAAGACTCATACTCCAGAGTTCAAATCTGCTTTCAGAAATTTATTAGCTGTGTGTCCCTGAGCAAGTCACTTCACCCTTTTGGCCTCAGTTTCTTCGTCTGCAAAATGAACAGTAGAAGGAAATGACAAACCACTCCAGTATCTTTGTCAAGAAAATCCTTAGGATTTTGAAAGGCAGAAATGAGGAAGGAAGGCCTTTTAGGTATGAGTGGGAAATAAGGAGTGACATATAAATGAATGGAGGCAAGAGTTGACCATGGGGACCAGGAAAGTACCTTTTAGGAGTATATATTGTAGGGTGGGGGGAAGGAGCTTAAATGATAAATTGGAGTCATTGTTGAAGGCCTTAAAAGCCAAGCTGAGGAGTTTGTTTTTTTTCCCTAGAGACAATAGGGAGCCAATGAATGCTTTTGAGTGATGGCCAGGTTTGTGCCTTAGGAAGATTGTTTTGGCTGCTGAGTGGATATGGGAGAGACTGAGGCAGGGGGAAGAGATGGAGACTTGCTCTAGTGTGAATAATAGTGTGATTGAAGCAAAGGGGATGGACAAGGCAGACTTTAAGGAGGTAGATTTGCCTGAACTTCTCAACGGATTGGATGTGGGAGATAGAGGAGGGTCAGCAATGACCATAAGGTTTCAGCCCTTTGTGACTTAGAGGATTGTGGTGCTATGAGAAATAGGCGTGTTTGAAAGGGTCAGACAGTCAACTAGCCTTTAAGTGTCTACTATTGTGCTTAGGACCTGGCACATATGCCAAGCACTGCTCTAAGTGCTGAGGATACAAAGAAAGGTAAAGGAGCTCACAGTCTAATGGGAGAAGATTGGGGTGGGGAATAACCGGTTCACCATATATGATGTCAGTAATAGGGACATTAGGACACAGAATGTCAGAACTGGGAGAGCCCTGCGAGCAGAGAACAGAGCATAGAGCACATCTAAGGAGGCCTCCTTAACAATAAAGAGCAAATAGAAATAGCTTTCCTGCATTTTGTCCTGCTCATTTCTACACCAATCTATGAAGCACAAACACCTCTAAATACTTCCCCCTCAACTCTACCCATATCCATCCTGGGCAAAATGCAAAGCCTCACCTCTCTTATATTTTATCCCCTCCTCTCCAGATGGGCTTAGTTCTCATGTTTCTCTCTCTCTCTCTCTCTCTCTCTCTCTCTCTCTCTCTCCTCTCATCTCTCTGTTTTTCCTTCTCATTCATTTCTCTCTGTTTCTCCTTCTTCCTTCTGTGTCTTTCTATCCCCTCCACCCCAACCCCAGAATGATCCATGAGGGTACCCAGGGTTTGACTTTTCATCAGCCTCTCCTTTGTGTATCCTCCCCGTGATCCTGATATGTCTCCCTCCCCTCTGACTCTGTCCAGGGTGCTAGGCAAAGCCTGCCTTTCTGCCAGTCCCCTAACTTGCTTCTGTAGGGCCAGTTGTTCCAAGGCCCACTTTAAATGGATGGTTTCTTGAGGGGTGGGGGGAAGCAGTTATGGGAGAGGAGGTGGGATGATTTAAAAATTCTGTCCAAGTCCTTGAGGAAGCCAGCCCGAGTGCTGTTTGCAGAAGTCAATAGGGTTGTTGTAAGCCGGCATTGTGTGTCCTAGCAGAGGCAGCTGAAACAAATCAATTTCAATTTACTCGTCCAGCAAAAGGCCCCATTATTCAGAGGCGAAGAGCCAGAGCTCCCATAATATATTGTGAAAACTTATTGTAGTTTTTACCGAGAACTCGCTTATGATGAAATTATTTGTTTAGAAGCAAAGTGCGGATGTTTACGGAATATCAATTCTGGCGATATTGATCAGAAGCAACTGACGAATGGGACCGATTCCTTTGCTAAATGTGGGAGCCGAGTGATAGCCATCCAGCATGGTTATCAGGCCCCAGTGCTGGCTGGAAAGTGGGTTCCAGGGTCATAATCTCCAATGTTGGAGCTGCAATTAGTGTGGGAGAAGGGTGTTTGCTAGTTAGGCAGATGCACTGGTGATGTTTGAATCTGGATCACCTTTAAAGAGCAAGCTTACTCATAAATTTGGTTCACTTAAGTTTCCCCTTCCGAGAACGCCTGTCTCGGGCTCAGTATTTTACGGTAGCTCTATCGCTCAGTATATTACCAGGAAATGGTGGAAACTCCCTATAGGAGTAACATTTAAGGCCTGATTGACTGGAGTTTTATGTCGTCCTTTTTGCACAGTTTACATTTTTAAGAAACCGAGGCATTTGGGCACTGGCCGTGATTTATACCCTGAAATTGGCTGATCAGAACTTTTGGTATTTATCAGGCCTCTGTGCATCTTTGCTGAACTCTTGGGTACTCTGTGGGGGACAAATGGCTACAGTTTATTAGGGTTCCTGCTATTTCCTAGAGGATCAGCTTACAAGAGTTATCCCTCCTGTCCCCTAAACTCAGTTAATAATAAAAGCTGACAGTTGTGTAAAGTTATGTACTTTATGTGCATTGTCTGATTTGAGCCTTACCACAACCCTGTAAGGTGGGGATTTTAAGCATCATTAGCCTCATTTTAGATGAGGAAAAGGATGTTCACAGAGACTTGCCTAAGTTCACATAGTAAATATCTAGGGTGGAATTTGAACCTGCTTCTTCCTGACTCAAATTAAGCATGTTTTATCACCTCCCAGGATATGGAATGATTGCAGATGCAAATGACAGGTGCTTATTAGGAAGAGGGAAAGAGGCATCTGAGTGAGTCAACATGGTATTCTAACTGGTAGAGAACAGAATGTTTGCAAGGAAGCCCAAATGCCCTAATGGGCATTTGAAATCTGTCCTATCACTGCACTGCTTGGCTGGGAGCCTTACACCATGTGGCAAATACAGTCATGAGAAATGTTCACATCAGTGGCTAGGGAGCTGGCCTCAGGGTCAGGACACCCAGGGTTCACATCCTACCTCAGACACATACTGGTTGTGTGTCCCTGCAAGTAACTTAGCCTCTCACTGCTCTAGGCAACTCTCTTTGACTCTAAGTCGAAGAGGAGGTGTTGATCTGCATTGGTAGGGGGAGTTTCCTCACCGGGACTTCCTCATGCTGATGAAATCACAGTTCTGGTTCTCCTTCCTCCCTCCTTCCCCAGACCAAAAAAATTCTTTATAAAGCCCCCAACTTGTTCTGCATTCCTGGGGCTGTGAGGAGGGGAGGGAATGAGAGTTAGCAGCATTTCCCCCTTCCTCCCCATCTCCCCCCAAGGGCTCTCCTGAGGAAGGCATCAGAGAAGCACAGGCTATTATTAATATATTGTGGTTGTTGCTGCTGAGTGTCCTTAAGCATGACTCAGGGTCATATCCCTTCTGCCCTTCTCTGGCCCATCCCAGTCAGACTAGCCACTGGTGAGGAAGGATAATGAAGGAGCCTCTCTCTTCTTTCCTCCCCAGCCCCCACCCCTCAACCTTTGAAAACACGCTAGACTAAAATGGCTCCCTTAGCTGAGCTGCTGTGGAGGGGAGAAGATGGGAGAGACAGATAGCTGACTCAGCACTGTCTTTGAACACTCAATAATTAGGCTTAGGATAATTAGGCCCTTGCCAAAAACTCAAGAGTGAATTTTTTTTTCACTGCAAATAAATTAAGAGCTGAACTTGAGGGAAAATGAAACTGTGCTATTGGATTAATCACCGCTTGAGAGGCCCGGTGGAGAAAGCGCAGGCCTCTTATGGCCCAGCAGACTCACAGGGGTGAGGGCCAGAAATAGTCTGTGCATAGTTTTGGAGCTCTGTCCTCATTCTCTTGGACACTGAGGGCCCACAAACTGCCCCAGGGGCCTCCAGGAAGGGAGAATGACCTCCAATAGACTCATTTCACAGTAATACTGAGCTGGGATGATTTTTTTGCACCTGGATAAATGGTTGCAGATTGGAGGGATGTTGGGATGAAAACCTGGAGGAACATGTGGACAGAGACCCAAAGTTACTCTGGAGAAGTTGAATATAGCTTGCCAGTTGGCAGCTCTCTGATTTAACTGTTTATTCTTATTAACTAGTTGCTAAGCTCATTGTTTCTACCCTTCTGAAGGCTAGTGCTGTCACTAGCCCCTAAATGTGGTATCCTGGAAAAAAGTCCCTATGGTCTTGTCCTAGTTATAGCTCTGCACTAAAGCATTCATGACCCAATGTGTCTGGAGGACCAGGGATTTTAGAGTTAGAAGGGGGCTGTCTGTGGCCCACAGTACTCTCCCAGTGCAGCTGGAACCAAGTGAAAATGTAATTTGGAAATACTTCACAAAATAAATAGAAATACAATAAAACATAAATAAGTATATGGCCCACAGGGATCCTTATATGTAGATTAGTGGCTCACATTTCTATTTGAGTTTAATACAACTGGTTTCAAGAACATGGAATTCAGGAATGTGCTGGTAATTGTTTAACAACCAGCTCTCCACCCCCAAAAGTATGCAGGACACACTTTTAAGTTTAATCTGTACCATTAACATTTTCTCCATCACTTTATTAAGTCTAGAAGATCAACAACAATAATAAAAAAGAAGCCCTGATTTGTAGCATCTGCCAAATGTACTGAGGCATAAATGCTCACACTGAAAATACAACAGGCAACTCTTGTGAACCGGTATGAGCTAGCTCTAGCATATCCCTAAATTCCAATTCAGCCTCTCACTTTATAGAGTCAGAAACTGAAGCCCAGAGAAGGAAAGGTAATTGCTTAAGGTCACATAGAGACTGAGTAGCAGAATTGGGATTTTGAGCCAAGATCTGATGTCTCAAATCCACAGCTCTTTCAACTAAGCTACCTAGTAGTTCTCCCAGGAGGATTTGCAGTTTGGAAGAGAATATCAGGCATTGTTTGACCCAAAGTAATTCCTTTGTAGTAGTGAACTATTTTTAGGCCATGTGGCATTTGGGACCTTTTCCACATGCCATAGGCTGCTACTTATAACATCGTCATCATGTTCCTCCCCTGCTCAAAGACCATCAATGCTCCTTTTTTCTACAGGATAAGATTCAAACTCTGGAGCTTAACCATCAGGGCCCTTCATGATCTTTTCCCATTCACATCCTTCAAGCCTTTTTAATGTTGTTTGGTTGTTTCAATCACGTTTGACTCTCCATGACCCCGTTTGGGATTTTCTTGGCCAAGATACTAGAGTGATTTGCCATTCCCTTCTACAGTTCATTTTTACAGACGAGGAAACTGAGGAAAACAGGGTAAAATGACTTGCCCAGGGTCACACAGCTAGTAAATGTCTGAAGCCAGATTTGAACTCAGTAAGATGAGTCTTCCTGATTCCAAGCCCAGTGCTCTATCAGCCACAACACCACCTAACTTCCCCATCTACCCCTAAATCCCAACATGAATCTTCCACTCTACTCTATCTGGCCTAATATCCTAAGTAGATCTTATACTTTTCTACCTCTGACCTGGTATTGACTGTTGTTGTCACTGGGACCCCTTGATCCTCTGAGGCACCTTTGAGGAAGAAGTGACTGGTTGCCTTCCAAGCTAGAATGACATGGAGCCCCAGGACCTATCTCTTCCTTGAGTTTTCCCTTGTATCCTTGGTTTTGGGAAGGGATGCCTCTATCATGAACTATGGGAACTTAGCTGCTCTTTGCCATGGTCTCTTCTGCTGCTATGAAGGGCCATGTTGTAGATGTGATAGACTCCTCTTCTCATGAGGGCCTCTGTAGGGCCTGCCCCTCAGTTCTCATATATTAGCCTTTGTTCCCTATATCTGGAGTCAGAAGACCTGATCTCAAGTCTCAACTTGGCCATCTCCTAGTTATGTGAACTTGGCTGAATCACTTGCCTTCTCTGGGCCTCAGTTTCCTCTTTTGTATAAAGAAGGAGTGGAGCTAGATGACCTCTTAAAGTGCCCTCCAGCTCTGGATCTGTGATCCTATATGTGACCTTGGGCAAGGCACTTGACCTTGTTGAGCCTCAGTTTCCTCCTCTGTAATATGAAGGAATTGCACTTGATGGTCTTTAAGTTCCCTGTCATCCTAAGGTGATTATTAACCATCATTATTATTAGCATTATTATTAGTGCACCATATTTCTCCACTGTCTCATTATAGTAGCCAATTTCCATTCTTCTAAATACACCACTGAGTGCAATTCATGACCTGATGATTTCCGAGGGAAGTAGAAAGTACCAATTATGTAGCCTTCCCAGTGTCAGGGGCTGGAACCTTCTGCTCCAGCTATAGCCCTGTGGCTGCTGGGGCTTGAGCAGGCAGTGAGTTCCTGATTTTCATCACTGTTGACATTTCTTGGGGATCCCAGTGACTCCTTGTTCTTTCCTTCACTGACTCTTTTTGTGGTTGGCCAGATGTGACTGATGAATGCTGCTCTGTGATCCCCTACATAGAGGACCCAGCTCTGGAGGGCATGACCAGGGAGGTCAGGTAGGGTGGACCAAGGGAAATCTCAGATATCTTCCTAGGGAAGCATCAAGGTGTAATATATCAGAGGGTTTAGAGCTGGTAAGTACCTTAGAGGTCACTGAACTGAACCCCCTTATTTTACAAATAAGGAAACTGAGGTTGAGTTTCTTGTTCAAGGCTATACAGGTAGTAGGTGGCAAGTATAAATTGGAGTCATAGTCCTCTGACTTTGAGTCAGAGGGTACTTAGGAGTGCCTCTTCAAATAGAGCATGGAAGACAGGACAGTGATGGAGTCAGGAAATCAGGATTTGAATATTTTTTCCAATATTTTTTCCAAGATTCTCAGAATCCCAGAGGGCATCTAGACCCCATGCCTGAGCAGAAGTTCCCTTTACAGTATTCCTGACAAATCCTCCATCCTCTACTTGTGCTTTTAGTGATAAGCACTTTTATGATAAGGAACTCACTGCCTCCCATTTGAAAGCTTTGATTGTTAGGAAGCTTCTCCTTGAAATGAGTAAATGCATAACTACAGAGAAGTCACTTAATGCTCCCCAAGCCTTAGCTTTCAGTGTCCCGTGTGGGAACTGCCTTCACAAGTGGGGATCATAATCTGTCCAGGACAGCTAGGTGGTGCTGCAGTGGATAGAGTACCAGGCCTGAAATAAAAAAGACTTATCTTCTTGAGTTCAAATCTGACCTTATAGTTACTAGCTGTGTGACCCTGGGCAACTCATTTCACCCTGTTTGCCTCAGTTTCCTCATCTGTAAAATGAGCTGGAGAAGGAAATGACAAACCACTCTGGGCCTAGAGTCAGAAGATTCATCTTCCTGAGTTCAAATACAGCTTCAGACACTTACTAGCTATGTGACTCTGGGCAAATCACTTCACCCTGTTTGCCTCAGTTTCCTCACCTGTAAAATGAGCCAGAGAAGGAAATGGCAAACCACTCTAGTATCCCTGCCAAGAAAACCCTAAATTGAGTCACAACAGCAGCAACCTGTCTATAATATATTATTAAGGAATTGCCTGAGGTTAAAAAAAGTTAACTAGCACCCAGAGTCATATAGCTAATGAATGTCTGAGGTGGGACTTGGACCCAGGTCTTCCTGACTCCAAATCCAGCATTCTGTCCCAGATGCTTCACTGCCTCTCTTCATCTGTGAAATGAGACTCACAAAGCCTGTACCACTAACTTTGCAGAGTTGTGAAGAAATCACATGGGAGAGTAGGTTCTTTGGTTACTGTTCTCTTTAGCTCCCATGACTTTTATTTATCATCTCTCTGCCTGATGATGCTCGTGTCTTCACATCTCTCCCTAACCTCTCTCCTTCATCACCAGCTGCCTTTTAGGCATCTCAGACTGCATGTTCTAAAGGCATCCCTGACTCAGTATGTCCAAAAGAGAACTCGTTCTTTTATCTCAGGCACCAAATCTACTTCTGAAAGTCCCTGTCTCTCTCCAAAGTACCATCATACTCCTTGTCATCCAAAGTGACACCCTCAATGTCATCTTGGGCTCTTTCATCTCTCTCACTCTATGTCACCAAATATTTGCTTGGTTTTGTTGGATCTCTATGACATCTATCCTTTCTGTTCACACAACCATTACCCTCATTTGGGCCCTTATAGCCTCTCCCCTGGACTGTTTACAAGAGTTTCCTAATTGAACTCTTTCCTTCAAGTCTCTCCCCACTCTGATCCATTTTCCACTCAGCTGCCAAAGTTATTTTCTTAAAGCACAGGTCTGACCTTGTCACATCCCCCTCCCCCCCACTCAATAATCTCCACCAACTTCCTATTGTCTCTAAGATCAAATACAAGGTTTCCGAAAAGTCTCAGTGCAGTTGTAAGGGTTAATAACTTAAGGTTTAATAATCTAAAACTGCACTGAGACTTTAGGGACATTCTCTAAACTCCTTTGCTTGACATTAACAACCTAACAACTTCCTTTCAAGTCTTAGATATTACTTTCCTCTAAGAACTCTATCATACAACTACACTGGCTTACTTTCTATTCCTTGCTGATGACACACAATCTTCCATCTCTATGATTTTGCACTGGTTGTCTCCCATTCCTGGAATATTCTTGTTCCTTACCTTTGAATCAGGGAACCCCTGAATTGCTTTGAGACTCAGCTTAAATACTACCATCTTCTGCAGGAGCCATTACCTGTGTTGGGCTCCCCCCACCCCAAGGTTACCTTTCATCCATTCTGTTTGCATCTTATATTTACCTATTTATTTACATGTTTTCTCCCCTTCCCACCAGCAGAATGTAAACTCCTTGAAGGCAGGGGTTGTTTTTCCTTTCTTTGTATCCCCAGTGCTTAGCACAGTGCCTGGGATATGTAAGTACTAAATAAATGCTTAGTGATTGTTCTTGCTGGTATTATTATCAGTATAATTCCTGTACACCCTGAATACATCTGCACATTTCAGTTTGCCACAGAGGTTCTCCAGGAGAGAGAGAAACAGGACTGAGGATCTCCCTTCCATTAAGTATAAAGAAGACTATGAATTTTATGATGTCCTGTAAGTGGACTGGGAATGGGTTGATTTGAGCATTTCTTTTCTTGGGTCTAAAATTTGCAGCTTCTGGGTGCAAGGTAAATTTTTTGTGTTGAATTGAAGCTCATTGCTTTCAGCAATAGAAAAATGTGAGATCCTCAGAGTGTTGTCATACAGTATATTATCTAGTAACCCATTGCGTCAGATTAGGAGTAAGAAAACCTGGGCTCGAATCCTGCTGTATCTGCTTCCTCACATGTGACCTTGAGCAAATCAATTACCCTCTTGGTGCCTCAGCAACCTCCTTTGCAAAATGAGCTGAAGACTTACCAGCGTAGTTACAATGATCAAATTCTTTTAAATTTGATTCTGTTTAAAGCTAATTTTAAAAAGAACTACTATGTGCCAAGCACCATGCTAGGTGCTGGGAATACAAAGGAAAGAATCATAGTCTCTGTCTTCAAAGGTCTAATGTTAGAGAATAAAATAAATGAAATAATATATGTAAAAATGTAAAAAAAAACCAAGTATGGGACAATTATTAATTTCCCCAGCCCTTTAGGGATATTTTAAAAATTATATATTGTTTAATTTTTATTTTAAAATTCTGAACTTAAACACTAAAAATGAGAATTTCCATACACATGACAGAACAAAAAGGAGGATTCTATATGAAACCATGAATCTCCACTTCATATTATTTACTTTTATATATATATATATAAATATATATAGACACACACATGCATATATACCCAATACACATTTATATTTCATACATGATTTTTAAAATGGTGCTGCTTCTCTGTGTTTCCTTCTGTTCCCTTCTGTGCATTTAAAAAGTGTTGTAATAGCCCGTTTATTGACATCACTATTGTTCCCTGCCTCTCCCCCCTTGACACCTTTCTTCCCTTAACCAAATGAAGGAAAAGGTGAAAAAACCCCATCTTCAACAAATCAGCATAGTGAAATAAAATAAATTTGTACAATGGCCCTGTCTAAAAAATGTGTGTCTCTTTCTTGAGTCCATCATTTTTCTCTTAGGAGTGGGGAACATCATTATAAATCTACCAGAGACATGGTTCTTCACTGTTTTGATCAGATGTCTTAAGTCTCTTAACGTTGTTTTTCTTTACAATGCTGTCTTTATATGAATTGATCTTCTGGTTCTATTGAATTAACTCTGCTTCAGTTCATACCACACAGGAATCTCTGAAATCTTTTTTGTCATTTCTCATGGTACAACAATATTCTTTTACATTCATATACCACAACTGGTTCAGCCATTCCCCAATTGTCTAAGGAACAATCTAAAGCATCCTCTTAGAGTCTAGTTCTTTTCTTTTTTTCCTCTTTTAATTCCTCCTTCAGGATGAGGAATTTTGTTCCATTTCTTTCTTGGTATTATCCTCCTTAATGACTACCCCACCCCCCACTCCAGAGTGTTTCCCTGTGAATTTGATCTATTTTATACACAAAATATGTGTTCAACCCTCCTTTGTCCATTTCAGATAAGTGAGAGAAATTAATATCATACCTTTACATTAATAACTAATTATTAATTTGTGATCCACGATTTTCCTTCTATTTCTGTTAACTAATTCCTGTTAAGGATAATCAATCTTTGAAGGGCATGATTGACTGATGAAATGGCTCCTAACCCTCAAGGCCTATGTTCCTTAATTCTGGATGGGACCCCATCCTACTAGGAAACCTAATTTCTATTTAGAGTATAAACAGAATCTAATCTGGGTGAGCCCTTACCCTTGGAGAAGGAACCTCTATCTTTGATCTCCTCCATTAGAGTTTAGGGCAACCCAGCTCATGAAGAAGAATACTAGTCAAAGAGATCCAGATAGAAATGGATTCCCCTGCCCAGACTATTGGAGGTTGCTGTCTCATGATCAAGCCACATTCTCAGCAGGAGGAGCTGAAAACTTTTAGCCCATATCCTCGTTAAATGTCTGCCAATAAGGGTTGATTTTTACTTGTCAGGGGAATTCCCTTTAATAAGGTATTTAAGGAGGGGCAGCCAGGTGGCACAGTGAGTAAGAGCACTGGCCCAGAGTCGGGAGGACCTGCACTGGTTCCAGCCTCAGAAAATTAGCACCCATACATAAAAATGACTAGCTCTGTAACCTTGAGAAAGTTACTTGACCCCAATTCCTTTAAAAAAAAAATAAGGTATTTAAGGCATGTCAGGGTTTCCCTTGGTGTCTTCCTTTATAGAGAAAAACCACTGACCACCAACCAATGTATTGATTGCTAGGTAGCCTAATTAATAAATTGATTATAAGTTACTCAGAAACTCTGTCTCTTGGAATTTTTCTTCATCTCATAAGAAAAAGGTCGTCCTTTCCCACCCCTTCTTCTATATTGGTATAGTCTTCTTAAATACCCCAAACATGAGAAATAAAAATTTATACCCTCTTTTTCCTCCTCTTTACACTAATGTATTCCAATTGCTCAAACAAATTTACCTTTCTAGGCTTCTCTGGATTCTGTATTTCATAGCTTCTACTCAGTTCTGATTTTTTTTTTGAATCAGGAATGCTTGAAAGTCCTTTCTTCCATTAAAGCATTAAAGATCCATTTTTACTCCTGTAGGATTATACTCAGCTTTTCAGGGTAACTTATTCTTAGTTGTAAGTCTTTTAGAATATTGGATTCCAAGATCTCTGTTTTTTTAAAATTTAATGTTATTTTCTAATTAATTGACTAATTTTCCAAATAAGTATTATTTCTACTTCCCACAGCCTTCCTCCTCCCATTGAACAACTAAAAACCCCACAAAAGAAAACCCTCATAAGAAATATTTAGAAAAACAATTCCCACATTGGCCATTACCAAAAAACATGTATCTCATTCTCCATTTTAAATCCATCACCTCTCTGGCAGGATGTAGGTAGCATGATTCATCTTTAATTCTCTCTCTCTCTTTTTTTTTTTTTACAAATGCTTTATTAACTTCTGGTTTACATCATTCATTTCCACCAGATTTTGAGTTACAATTTTTCCCCATTTTTCCCCTACCCACCACCCCAGAATAGCAGTCCCACTAGATATCCCCTCATCCAATCTGCTCTCTCCCATATCTTCTCCCATACCCCCTTCGACTTTGCCATTAGGGCAAGGTGAATCTCTGAGCCCCACTGCCTGGACATCTTATGAAACATTTAATTTTAAAGCTCTGATTTTCAGATCCATTCCCTTCCTCCCTTGTCACCCACTCCCTCTGAGAAGATAAGCAATTCAGTATGTGTTGTACATGTATAGCTATGCAAAACATTACCATAGTAGATATATTGTAAAAGACTGCTTATATTTCTCTCCCACCCATCTCACCTCCCACTTGGTCCATTCCCTATTTTGATCCTGTCCCTCTTCGAAAGTGGGTACTTCCAACCTCCCCTCCCCCTAGAATGCCCTCTCTCCATCATCTCCCCTCTCATCCCCCTTTCCCCTATTCTCCCGCAGGGTGAGATATCCCATTTAGTATGTATGTGATTCTCTCCTTGAGCCAACTTCAATGAGAATATGGTTTTGCCTTTTTGCCTTCCTGTTCTTCCCCTCCCCTGCAACTACTTCCCCTTGCCTCTTCTACATGAGATAGTTTGCCCTACCCTGTCTCTCCCCATCTCTTCTTGCCACTTTCCTCTCTCACCTCTTAACTTCACCCCTTAAGTATCCTCCCTTCCCATCAAATTCAAGCTGTGCCCTCTATCCATGTATACCTGTAAACATGTTCCCATATACCCTTCTTCAATTATTTTCATAACGAGAAAGGTTTCATCAGACACAGATATTGTTTTTCCATGTAGGAATTTAAATAGTTCAACTTTGATAAGTTCCTTTTGATTTCTTTTCCCTGATTACCTTCTCAAGCATCTCTTGCTTCTTGTGTCTGAATGTCAAATTTTCTATTCAACTCTGGTTTTTTCCTCAAGAATGCTTGAAAGTCCTCTATTCCACTGAATGACCATATTTTCCCCTGAAACAAGATACTCAGTTTTGCTGGGTAGGTGACCCTTGGCTTCAATACCAGGTCTTTTGCCCTCTGGAATATCATATTCCATGCCCTTCGATCCCTTAGTGTAGAAGCTGCCACGTCCTGTGCTATTCTGATTCTGTTTCCACAATATTGAAATTTTTTATTCCTGGCTGCTTGTAGTATTTTCTCCTTGATCTGGGAGTTCTGGAACCTGGCTATAATATTCCTAGGAGTTTTCTTTTTGGGATCTTTTTTTAGGAGGTGATCAGTGGGTTCTTTCAACCTCTATTTCCCCCTCTAGGTCTAAAACGTCAGGGCAATTTTCCTTGAGAATTTCTTGAAGGATGATTTCTAGGTTCTTTCTTTGATTATGGCTTTCAGGTAGTCCAATAATTTTTAAATTATCTCTCCTGGATCTATTTTCCAGGTCAGTGGTTTTTCCCATGAGATATTTCACATTGCCTTCTATTCTTTCATTTGTTTGGATCAGTTTGACAGCATTTTGATTTCTCATGAAGTCACTAGCTTCCATTTGCTCCAGTCTAACTCTGAAAGAATGAATCTCCTCAGGGAGCTTTTGAGATTCTTTTTCCATCTGGCAAATTTGGCTTTTTAAGGCATTCTTCTCCTCATTGCCTTTCTGAGCCTCTTTTGCCATTTGAGTTAGTCTATTTTTTAAGGTGTTATTTTCCTCAGTCAGGCTGTTGACTGTCATTTCATACTTTTCTTGCATCTTTTTCATTTCTCTTCCCAAATTTTCCCCCACTTCTCTTGTCTGCTTCTTAAGGTCCTCTATGGCCTGTAGCCAGCTTGTATTTTCATTTGGGGCTTTTGGTGCAGGAGTTCTGACCTCACAGTCCTCCTCCATGCTTTGATCCTCTTTGCCCCTAAAATAGGAGTCCAATGTTGAATTTTTCTGTTTATTTTGTTTCTTTTGCCTAGGCATGTTGTCACTTAATTACTTGATTTTGGGGCTTGTTGTCACAGTAGGACTCTGCCACCAGACAGGAGAGCTTCTGCCCAAACGTGGGGTCTTCATAGCTTCCGCAGGTTGGGTGGCCTCTGTAAAGCCTCCACCTGCTCTGGCAAGCTGGATACCCACCCCAAACCTTCACCCCAGATCACAGTCCAGATCCAGGCAGTTTAAAGCAAGAGCAATTAACCCCCAGACTGATTGCTGGATCTCCCTACAGTTCGCAGACCAGGAGCTAGAGCCACCATTGACGCTGCAAAATGGCTTCTGTGCCAAGTTTCTTCACCAGCTTTTTGTCCCCAGGGGAGGAAGCTGACGCTGGTCCCAAAGTCCATAGGGCACTAACCTCTCAAGTTGTCCTAGGCATATCTGTGCTGATAATTCTGGAATCGCCACAGCTGCTAGTGTTCTGGGGTCCCTCTAGCCAGCTGCTGGCCCAGCCGCCCTAGGGCTAAAATCGTGGCTCATTCGGGCCTGGGCTCAGCTCCCAGAGTGCTGCGCTGTCGGTTCCCAGCGCACTGTGCTGCCTGCTCTCAGAGTGCTGTGCTGGCCGCTCCCTGCAGGGCTGCTGGGCTGTCCTCAGCAGGAGGTTAGCTTCTCTGTGCTGTTCTGTGGGTGCTGGAGTTCCAGAAGTTGTTCAGAGTCCCCTTTTACATGGTTTGGAGATAATCTGGGGGCAGAGTACTTTGGAAGTGCTGTTTCTACTCCGCCATCTTGGCTCCACCTCCCATTCATCTTTAATTCTATGGACTAATAGTTTATCTTTTTATTATTTAGAGTTCTAACATCTTTCAAAGTTGTTTTTTATTTATAATGTTTTCATTATTATATAAATTGTTCTCACTTCCTTCTGTATCAGTTCATAGAGATTTTCCTAGTTAATTTCTTATGGCACAATAATATTCCATTATATCCATATACCATAATATGTTTAGTCTTTCCACAAATAGATAGGCATTGCCTTAGTTTATGATTTTTGTCTACTACAGAAAAGAGTTCCTATAAATATTTTCATAATATGGATCCTTCTTCTTTCTTTGTCTCTTGGGGATATAAGCCTAGTAGTGACATATTTGGGTCTAAGGGTATGCACAGTTTATCAGGAGGCATACTTCCAAATTGCTTTCCAGAACAGCTGAACCAATTCACACGCCATTAGCATGCCTGTTTCTTCATAGCTCCTCCAATATTTCTCATTTTCTTCTTTTGTTATCTATGCAATCTGATAAATGTAAGGTGATACATCAAAGTTGCTTTCCTTTGTATTTCTCTAATTATGAGTGATTTGGAGCATTTTATTCTTATGGTTTTGATAGTAAAGCTTTCTTTGAAAACTATCTGTTGATATCCTTTGGAATACTTATTTATTGGGGAATGGCTTTTAGTTTTATAAATTTGAATCATTTCCTTATATATCTTAGATAGGAGACCTTTATCAGAGAAACTTTTTAAATTTTTTCTCCAGTTACCTGTTTTTCCTCTTATTTTATTTTATTTATTTTTTGAGGGCAATTGGGGTTAAGTAACTTGCTCAAGGCCACATGGCTAGGTTTTTATTTGTGTGTGCGTTAAGTGTCTGAGGCCGGATCCGAACTCAGGTCCTTCTGACTCCAGGGCCAATGCGCTACTCACTGTGCCACCTAGCTGTCCCTTTCCTCTAATTTTAAATGCATTATATTTATTTATGCAAACTTTCCAATTCTATATGATCATAATTAACCATTTTATTTTCTCTGATTCTGTCATTTGTTTAATTATAAATACTTCCCCTATGCATAGATCTGAAAGGTAATTTATTCCTTCTTCTAATTTCTTATGATGTTATCTTTTGTGTCCAAATTATATATCCATTTGGAGTTTATCTTGGTATATGATGTGAGTTGTTGGTCTATACCCAGTTTCTGCCAAACTCTTTTCCAGTTATCCCAGTAGTTTTTTTTGTAAATTAGTGATTCCTTATCCCAGTAGCTGTGGTCTTTGGGTTTATTAAATACTGTATCACTTTGTTCTCTTGTGCCTATATGTTGTGTACCCAAACTGTTTCATTGATCAGCCTTTTTACCTAACCAGTACCAAATCACTTTGATGACCACTGCTTTGTAGTATTCTCCTCTGCTTTTTAGTAGAAAATGCCAAGTCTTGTGTGATACCAACTATGGTTTCAGTTATTTAAGTTCCCTCTTTCTACATGTTTGCAGCAATGACTCTTAAATTGTTCCCTTTTAATCCTCTCTTTTCTTTGTTCTGTTCAAAATCTCAGAAGAGAATGAAACTGTTCCCCAAGACCATGTTTTTCTTATGTAAGTGCCTCAGTACCCTTTGAAGACATTGAAATTCTGAAAGGATACTTGTGTTTTTTCCCTCCTATCAGAATGTTAGTATGAGATCATTCAGGCCTTTCCAATTGGTCAAGTAAATTAGCCTTTGCAGGTTTCCCTTGACTCTTGTGTTTGGATTTCAAAGTTCCTACTCAGCTCTGGTCTTTTTTTTCAGGAATACTTGAAGGTCCTTTATTCCTTTAAAGACCCATGGTATTCATGTAGTCCCCATGGGGGGAAAATATATATATATATATATTTTTTTTTTCCTTGCTGAGTCTCTGCTTGTGGTTATTACTGAGTTAGATTCTCAATAACTTTTCATGCTGGTTGGTGTTTTATTTGATTTCCTCATATCTTCAGTGTTATAACTAAGTTTTACAGGGCAAGCTATTCTTGGTTGTAAGGCTTTGTCTTTTGAAATTTTGCCTTTTGAAATGTTATATTCCAAGGTCTCCTCTCATTTTTAGTAGAAGCTGCCTGGTCTTGTGTGATCCTGCCTATAGTTCCTTTCTGTATGCTTGTAGCATTTTTCTTTAACAAAAGTTTGAATTTCGACTATGACATTTCTAGGAGTTTCCCTTTTAGAAAGTGATTGGTGGATTCTTTTTATCTTTACTTTGTCCTCTAGTTTTAATAGATCTGGACAGTTTTCATTTCTGATTTTTACAAATATAGTATCCAAACTTGATTCATATAGGAAGCTCTCTTTGACTTGTTTTACAGGTCAGTTTTTTGTATCAAATATCTTACATTTTCAAAAATTCTTTTGATTTTTTCCCTAATATTTCTTGTTGTCTCATGGAATGATTGGTTTTTGCTTAATGCTTTCTACTTTTCAGGGAGTCTGACTCTTGGATGAAGTTTACCACTTTTCTTCTAAATTATAAATTTTCCTTCCAATTCTTTCTTCCAGAACTTTTATTTCATTTGTTATCCCTTCTTTCTTCTAGGTATTCTTGTAGTTCTTGTAGAATATCCATCCCCACCCCCCTTTGAGTCTCTATTTATAGTTGTTACAGAGTTAGATTTGTAATAGTTTTTGATACTGTCTGGTGTTTTCTTTGATTTATTAATCTTTCTAGAGTTAGGTCCTAAATTAGGGCTTTATGCCCTTGCTCTTTTATGGGGTGATCAGCCCTGCTTGGTCTCACCCAGACTACCTTGGGATTCTGTGCTGACCTCTGCATCTTGGGGTTAGGCTCTCCTAGATCTTTGAAGTTCAGAACACTGGATCTTCAGATCTCTCTACAGTATGTCAGGAGAGAGTATTAGAAATATCAGATTCCCATGCCTGAGACTATTCTGGTCTGAGAATTGTATCACCATGCTGGTTGCTGGTTGCTGTCCATTGATGCTCCCTAGGGCTTCCAAGGGCCCCCATCTTGTTTTTTGTTAAAGGGAGCTTTCCCTTTTTGCTGCCTCTGGGCAAATAGCCTGACTGTGTCCTGTGTCTGGTCATGCTGGGAGCTGCTTTTACTGGCTTTGTTACTTTCCCGTGACCCCTGAGATGCTGTCTGACTTTTTGTGCAGTATTTGATTGGAAGAAGTTACTGTAGTTTTCCAATGGATTTCTTGATGATTATTCAGTCTGGTATAGTAGCTATGTGGGATCTGGGTAGCCTCCTGTTCTGGAGGCCATCTTGGCAGGAAGTTACTGCTTTATGGATTAAAAAGTACTTTTCCATTAAAAACCCTGAAAGAGGTGTATAGTTAAGATATTATATCTTCTATTTTACAGATAATTCAGTGACTTGCCCTAGATCTTTTGGAAGCAGATTTTGGAGGGTTCAGAAGAAGGATAGGAAAGAACCCAAGGACTAAAATCCTATAGGGAAAGTCAGCCTAAGAATGATGGTAAGCTTTTAAGAATAAAAGATCATATAGAAAGTAGACAATGAAATTGGGGAAAAAAAGCCCAGGTCCTGTTATCTATAGTTTGGGGAATGTAAATATATCTGGCTTTCCTCCTTGTACAGGACACAGAGTGTTAGAGCTAACTCACAGTAACATCCCATTTTATAGATGGAAAAAGTGAAGCCCAGAATGATCAAATGACTTGGCCAAGGTGACACAGGTAGTAAGTAGCAGAGCAGAGCTTCAGAGATATACTCCCTGGCTCTTTCTAGTATACTAAACTATATACCAGACTATTCTAGTATATTCTTATTCCATAATTAGAAATGATTCAAAGGATCGTGGACTTGGAGCTGGAAGGGATGTTAGAGGCTATATAGTCCAAAGCCCTCATTTCACAAATGAGGGAACTATGGCACAGAGAGGTTAAGCAACTTGCCCAAGATCACACAGTAAGTAATGGAGCTGGAATTTTGATCCAGGCATTTTAAGTCCATGTCTTGCCCTCTCCACAGCTGCCTCTAAATCAGCGAAAAAAGGGCTGATCAACAAATGCCAGTCGATTAAGTCTTTTCTATTTAACCTTTGAGGGGGTAAGCTTTAGTTCTTTGGATAGTCATTCATCCAGAACACCTCTCTCCCTCACAGCATGGATCAATGAGTTGCTACCATAGCAACCTCCTCCATCCACCCCAACCCCTGCTCAAGGGGGAAATTCTGCATCCTTCTGTCTGGCAGAATGAAGCCATCTTGGAGGGCTGTTTGCCAATGAAGGAAAGCCAAGGCCTAGACCAGACCAAAGGACCTGAAGAAGAGCAGTAATGTAGCTGTCCATGCCAAGTGGTGCTCAAAGCGCTCTAAAATAAACTTTCTGATTTAATGATGTGAAAAGAATACAAGAAGTAATTAAGGCAAATTAAGTGGAGCAGGTGGAGTCCTCAGGATACCAGCCCAGTCCAGGGTAGGTCACTTGAGAGGCTGCTACTAGAGAGGCCACCAAAGAGGGGAGCAGGCCAGGCCATGCCAGACCAAGGAGGAGCTCACCTGGTAGGCTGTGATCTGGGGGAGGAAGCCTGCCATCTGCTAGCTTCCTAGTTAAAATCATTATTCTTGTTAACTAGGTGCTAAGAGCTACTGTTTCTCTACTGCTAATGAAGGAAAGCACAGTCAAAATGTAAATGTGACACATTTAACAACTATGCAGTCTTTTAAAATCATTATTTAAGAATGTTATGTTCTCTAAATTATAGTGCACCAGAGCAAAGACCAGGTAACCCCATCTGGGTTCTGGCTCTGGCTGGAGGTTTCCAACCCTTGGCTGAGACATTCAGAAGACATCAAGCCACAAGGGTCACTACAGATCACGTATTCCAACACCTTCATTTCTTAGGTGAACAATGCTGTAATTTGACCCTCAATTTTCTGCTTTTCCTGCTATATCAGGCTTCCTGAAAGTAGAAGATGGTTCAGATGGCCTCTTTCAGGAGGCAAGAAGGAAATCCTCTCTGCCTTTGGAATTTTCCATTGCTGGTCTCTGTTTGCCTCCAGTGAAACTGATGATGGGACTGATCACCATAGAGAAAGCAACAAATCCACATAGACTCCCCACTAGGAGAACGATCTCTCAGAACAGCAAGAAGGTCTGGGATGAGATGATGATCAAGGACATTGTCACCAATTGGAGACCCATTCAGTGGCAAGTATCATGGGATCCAAAAGCTTGGTTAGGGATATTTTTCAGCAGTGTGGCTATCATGGGACATTCATTGGGAGACATTTATAACAAAGAAAGTAGTAAAGAGTAGTAAAGATCAGTACATGGAAACAGCACTGGAAGCTCAGCTCAGTTCACAATACAGATATCCATGATCAAAATAGTGGATAATTGTTCAAATTCTGAATGACTTCAAAATCTCAGGAGTGCAAGGAACCCGTATCTGTACAATATTTGAAGTACCGGGTTCATAGGGTCACTGAGTCATAGAGTTTAGCTATAGGATAGGACCTTCCTTAGAAGTCAACTAGTGATTTTGTAGAATGGAGGACTAGAGAGGCTGTGTGCTCAAGGTTATGATGGAAGTAATTATAATAATAATAGTAGGGGTGGCTAGGTGGCACAGTGAGTAGAGCATCGGCCCTGGAGTCAGAAGGACCTGAGTTCAGATCTGGCCTCAGACACTTAACACACACAAACAAAGACCTAGCCGTGTGACCTTGGGCAAGTTACTTAATCCCAATTGCCCTCCAAAAAGCAAAAAAAAAAAAAACAACAACAAAAAAACCAAACAAAAATAATAATAGTAATAAGTGACATTTATCTTACATATATTTAAGATTTACTTTAAGATCATTGCATAAATTATTTGATCCTCACAAGAACTTTTTGAAGTAAGTACTTTTATTATACCCCTTTTACAGATGGGGAAGCTGAGGCTCACAGAGGCCAAGTGATCTGCCTGGAGTCATGTAGATAGTATATGTATGAGGTAAGATTCAAACCTAGATTCTTCATACCTTTAAATCCAGTGTTCTATGCCATGCTAATTTTGAATAAGAGCACTTGGGTTTGAATATTTTCTCTGCTATTACTGGCTTACTTATTGGCCAAACTAATTCTCCCTTTCTGGGCCTTAATTTTCTCCTCTGTAAAATGAGGTGACTGGATCTCTAAGGTCTCATCCATTTCTAAATTCTGTGTTCCTATAAGTAGCAGAGCCTGAATTTAAGCACAGGTCCTCCAACTCCAAATTCAGGGTTCTTTCCATAACATCAGGCTACTTCTGATCTTTTTCCCTTCCAACTCAGCATCTGCCATTGGCAGCCACACTCACTCCGCGTCACTTTCTCTTCTCCAGCCTTTCTTTGTTGGATGATGTATCTCAGGGGGAGCTAGATCTAAGTTCCTGCTGGGGATAGTTGCCAATATCCCTGGGGAAATTTGCCTTGGGTATATGACCCCACCAGATTCTCTAGGTCCTAGATGAACAAGCCAAAGCTCCACTTGACCTTGTGCTATGCTAGGGTCTAACTGAACAGGTAAACCCTAAGCCAGTGGCTGTCATTCATAATGTAATGACAGAACTGGCACCTTGGGAGACAGTGGGGGCACTCCCTACCAGAGGTCTTCCAGGAAAGACTTTGTCTATTATTTTGCATAGGGGATTCTTTTAAAGGAATGTGTTGGACTAGATACCTTTGGATGACCCTCTCATAATGTGCCTGATGTAAGTGTATTAGGGCCTACCACATGCCTTCTTGACAGTAGCCCTTTGAGGGAGTCAGGACAAGTGTGATTGTCCCCATTGTACAGATGAAGTCACTAAGGCTCAGATAAAGTTGAGTCCCTTGGTCACATGAGAACCGGGACTTGAACCTAGGTCCTCTAATCTAAATTTGGTGCTGTTCCAGCCCACCAAGCTGCTTCCCCAAAAGACCTAGTGTAAGCTATTCCACTCCATAGCTTCCAGCCCTGACCAGCCAGCACCAAGGAAATCATTATCCCCGTATAGCATCCACACTCTCCGTCTAAACAAAACCTTTATGGGAGCCATATTGGCAAAGCACAGCTGCCATAAATTTTATGTGGGGATAAAAATATGCTTGGAGGGGGTGTAAATTTTATATGGATATATAGATTTCAGAATCCAAACTTGACAAATTGATGGGACGGCCAGGGAGAACTGAATTCTCCTTTTAAAAAGGTGATAAAAATAATCCGAGGGCTGTAGACTCAGATAAAAATAAATGCACTACATAATGTATTTGATTTAATTTATGAAGCCCGCCTGTCCTCTGGCCATTCTGTATAGCCTCACAGGAAGTAGTACTAGAATGCTCAAAGTTCCTGCTCTTGGGTTTACACAATGCTTCTCTTGCATGGCCTCTACGAGGTAGACAGAGTTAGTGCTGTTTTCATTTGACAGATGAGGGAAGCCATTACTCTTCACCTCACCAAGCTGTCTCTAGAATCTTAGAGGCTAGAGAGACTTTAGGGATCATATAGCCCAACCCCTTTGTTTTCACAGAGGCCTAAACTTAGACCCCCTAGAGCAGAAGTAAAGACTTGGAGCTATATCCCTGACCCCAGTGGCATCAGATGCTGAGGCTTTGATGGCGATGGAGAGCATGTACATTAAAAAGTGACAAGATGTGGCAGCCATGGAGATGTTTTAGAGCCAAGGTCAAGGACTTAGAGATTTTAAGGGTAAGGGGCATACTTTATGGCCTCAGGAAATTTAAATGGAATGACTTTAGGTTAGAGACAGGAAGAGACAGAAGAGGCAAGATGGTTGGCAGGGGAGAAAGAATTTCTCTGCACACCTATCTGCCCTTTGCCTACAGCCCTATGGTAGCCATAGCAAGAAGCAATTGGAAGTCTCTGTGAGTGACAAGATACCAAATGAAAAAGCATGGACCATTAGGAATTTCAGTTCTTAAGGGATCCTGGGACCTTCCCTTGCACCATGGGGAAGAATGGAATCCCAGGTTCTGAATAATTCCTGACTCCATCAAAGATTTGTCTCTAAAATGCTAGAAGCATTAGTCAAATATCACATAGGGACTATGTAGCCTTTCCTACAGGCCCCTTGCTTACTCACAAGAGGAATGTCTACATGAAATCAGCAAACGAATCTATGTCTCCATAGTCCTATGTATGGACTACCTGTGTCCCTGAGAAGCTGTGGGCATGCTATGTGAAAGTTAAATATTATGTATAGTTAAGCCTTGTGCATCCATTCTCATGGAAGGGACACCATTATGCCAAGGTCACACGACTAAACATTAGTGAAATGTAGCAGATTCAAGGAGGAAGTAGATTTTTTTCAGTAAGGTAGAGGGTCAAGAACTAACTTTGGGTAAATTCAAACTAACATTACCTTTTACCAGGGGTGGGGAACCTGCGACCTCAAGGTCACATTGCCCTTCTAGGTCCTTGGGTGCGGCCTTTTGACTAAGTCCAACTTTTACAGAACAAATTCTTTTATTAAGGGGGGATTTGTTCTGTGAAGTTGGAATTCAGTCAGAGGGCTGCCCTTGAGGACCTAGAGGGCCACATGTGGCCTTGAGGGCCCAGTTTGCTACCCCTGCTTTAGACTGAAGAGTGGGTACAGAAATTTGTCCACTCTCTGAGAGTCAGAGTGGTTTGTCCTTTCCAATTCATTGGGGAAAAGGGCAATGATTACCAGGGTAATTGTCATCTTGCCTAGATTCTGATTCTTCCTGTTAAATAGGATCATGGAAGTGGCTGGCAGAAATACCTTATGGCTATCCATAGAATATCATAGCTTAATGAGAACTTAGAGATTATCTTATTCATCTCTTTAATTTAATGAAGTAGGAAACTGAGACCCAAAGAGGAGATATGCATTTCCTAGTTATTAAAATTGTAGAACACTATTGCTAAAAGAACTGCCAATTTTTAGAGATTGTGAAGTCTAGCCCCTTCCATTTTATAGATGAGGAAATGGAAGCCCAGAAAGGGCAAGGAGATTACCCAAAAGAACACAGTTAGTAGCAGAACTGGGCCTAGATCCCAGGTTTCCTAATTCCTAGGTCAGTTGTCATTCCATAACCCCAGACTGCCTCTTGGCTACTTTTCCAGTCCTTATTACTACTGACTTCCCTGTTTTATATTTCCCATTTATACTTTATATAGCTCATTTGCACATATTTGTTTGCATGCTGTCTCCCCCATTAGATTGTGGACTCTTCAAGGGCAGGGATCATATTTGTCTTTCTTTCTTATGCATCTTCAGTGCTTAGGATAGTACCTGGCACATAATAGGTGCTTAATAAATGCCTATTTACTGACCTTTAGGGTTCAGCTCTCCTGATGCACTGGGAGCTCCTAAAGGAAAATAACTGGGTCTTATGCTTTTTATTCTCTGTCCCACTTTTAAGTGCCAAGTATAAAACTGACACAGAGTAGGTCTCCATGAATTCTTGATTGATTCATCAGGTTAGATCCAAGAGCTAGGGGCCCTGGAGTTAATAGAACCAAGGACTAAGGCATAGGTTTGTGAAGTGAAGGAAACTCAAGATAACATTTAGCAGGACTCACTCGCTCAGCACGGCCAGAATAACCCAGGGAAAACTTTCATTAAAATCCCTACTTTTATAAGGGCAGCACTGGAAAAGTAACTGGGGCCTGGGACACGAGTGGCACAGTGAAAGGAGACAGAATTCCATGTCTGAGAAATAGCAAGATAACCAGTTATAAAATAAGGGGGTTAGATTAGACGGTCTTTAAGGTCTCTCCAGCTTTGATGTTCTATGAGTCCTTATTCCTAAGATGTGAACATAGTAATGTACCAATTTCCACAATCAGTGTGTCAAATTGGTCTCAACAAAAGTGCTATGTGGGGTCTGAGGAGGGGGATTGCCACCCATAGGGAGGCAATTGGTGAGGGAAGAGGTATTACTTGAGTTACATTGTAATGAATGAGTAGGAATTCAGTGGTAAAGAAGTGGTGGACTGCAGGTATAGAAGGAGGCATACATAGACAGACATAGTCAATGTATCTCTTCATTTTGCTTCATTTTCCTTTGTTACAAGAGGTCTCTAGAGTGAGAAGGAGGGAGTGCTATTGGGAAATGATAGTGATATAAGAAATAAGAATCAATTAACCAAAATAAGAATCAATCAAACATTTTCAAAAAAGAAATGCAGGGTGACATAAGGTTGTGGAGGGCCTTTAATACTAGGCAGATGGACAATAGGTATTGAGTAAATGTATGTGTAAGGAAGATTATTTTGGCAATCATATGTAGGTTAGATTGAAGAGTGTAGCGAGTGGAGGTAAGAAGACCCACAACAGTGCTATAGCTGTAGTTCAAGGAAGAAGTTGTGAGGGCCTGGACTAGGGCTATGGCAGTGTGGATAGAAAAGAATCTCAGGGCTACCAGTCATACCCTCCTTTAGGGATGCAAACTGAGCTCAGCTGTCACCATTAGATTATTGATGCTAGACCAGATCTGAGTATAACTGTCAACATTGCTTACTCCCCTTTCACAAGCTAGTACATGCTGTGTGAACTCAGTTATAACTTGAGACACAACCTTGTGTGACACAAACACCTGTGTACCTCTACCTTCCACCCTCCCCTCCATAGATGCAATGAGGATGTGATAGAAAGAGACATAAAAGAAAGAGAATCATCAGTGAGCCCCTGTTGCCCAATATTGCCTGCCCTTCAGACATGTCCCACCATTGTACTGAATTCTCTGTCCCTGCCTCTAAGGCTGGTTTCCACCTCCTGCAACCTGGTGCCTCTCCTACTTTCCAGGACACTCAAGTCTCCCTGGCAGAAATACCAACTGGATCTTTCCCTCCCCTTCATCAGTGAGAGCTACAGAGGGAGCTTTCCATCCCTTCAGAAAGAGGCTTCATTTGGCCCCAATCTTGGCTGCAGCAACAACCCTTTGCTTCCATGCCCAGAGTTCCTAAATCTGTACATAGTACGCCCAACTTTTTCCCTTGGGGAGCTCTGACCTAGAGATATTTTTTTCTTGGAAGGCCTTAATTGTAGGGACATGCACATTAGTTCAACAAAGTATGATGAAAAGTAAGAAGGAGGTTAAATTGTCAGGGTCATTGTATTAATTTAGAACAAATATCTTTGGCAAAATGAAATAATGACCATATCTTAGCTAAAGCAGGCTGTCACACATTAAGCAAGTGTTCTTGGCAGGAAGGAAGTTCTACGTTGCCACAATTCATGGATAGCTACAGACACCTAACCAAAAAAAGTTGATTTCATCTGACGTTATCATAGGGAGCCAGGTGCTTAACAAAGCCAAGATCTCCAGCAGTGAAGTCGTGTCTTAAATAATCCCTTTCTCTCTTTCCTCTGTTAATCATCTGTCTCTTGATTCCCCTTCCCCATTCCCTGCCCACCCTATCCTCATCTCACTGCCAGTACAGATGCTGTGGTGGCAGCTCCCTTTCCTCAATGTACTGAGTACTCAAATGAACTGAGAAGTACATTTATAGGAATCAGTTAAGGCCTAGTGTTACAGTGGAAAGAGTCAAAGAACCTGGGTTCAGGTCCTGACTTTGCTTGGATGACTTTGACCTTGGATGAGTTTCTTCACCTTCTTGGGCCTCACCTTTCTCATTTATAAGAGGAGGGACATTGAAGACTCCTTTCAATTCTAAGTCTATTAACCTCCCTGGACGATCATCATGGATAGAGTTCACTGCTGTGTCATGGTCCCAGTTATCCATTTCTAGCCCCATTTGCTTAAATTTTGAAAAGGCTTGGCTAGACAACAATTTGTATGAAAACATTCTGGGGATTGTAGTTGACTGCAAGCTCAGTATTATTCAACAGTGTAGCACTTCAGCCAAGAAAGCTGATTATAACTCCAGAAGTACAGTGTCCACACCACGTAAGAAAATGGTCCTTTGTCCTTTGTTCTGGTGTGTCCGTATACAGAGATCTGGGTTCAGTTCTGGGCAACAAATTTTAGGAGGAACATTGGAAAAGTGGAATATATCCAGAAAGTGATGACCAGCATGGTGAGAAGACTCAAAATCAGTGGTTTCAATCTCAAATAGAAGTAGCAGTGCCACTAAACTGGACACAAGGATCCTTGCCACCAGCATGTTGACTTTGAGATTAAAAATATCTATACAATAGAGTACAGATTTTATTTTGCTAAATACTTTCTAATTCCATTTTAATCTGATTTGGGTTGTATATGTATTACAGTCCAAATGTGGGCTGTGGGCTGTAGGCCTTGCCACATGAGGATTAGCTGAAAGAACTAGAAATGTTTAGCCTAGAAAAGAAATACAGGGAAACATGATATCTGACTTCAAGTATTTGACATGACATTGTGGAAGAGAGTTTGAATTTATTTTGATTGTCCCCAAAGGGCAGAGGTAGGAGTAAGGAGAGAAGATTCAGAGAGGCAAGAAAAATCTTTTTAGTTGACACCTGTCCATGGGGGTCTTTAACTGGAGACTTCTTGGAACTGTTACGTAAAGAGTGCTTGTGCCCAGGTACACATTGGCCTTGGATGACTTGTGAGCTCCTTTCCAAGTCAGATTCAGATTTTGGGAAACTCATTCCCTCAATAGCATCCTCTTCTGATGACTCATTGTAGCAAGGCAATGATGGATGGATTCTCAAATGCCAGTGACATGAAGGGTTTGGCAGATCCTATCAAGTTGGAAAAGCTTTGAGTACAGACTCAGTGACAGGCCGCATCTTTTGTCCAGAGACTAGACAAGATACATTTTTTTCAGGCCAAGAGTTGGCCACCAGAGGACCATGGGGGAAGGGAGATTGCAATACATTTCCTGAAGCATGCATGAACTGGAATCTCTTATCAGTGGATCAATGAAATAATTGATTGTGGAAGAATTTTATCCTGCTGGTTTCCAGCCTGGCTGCCCCCTTGGGAATGGTGGTAAGAGTTTTTTTCCTTAGGAAATAAAGAGCCTTGACAGCCCAAATAGTAGCCTTTGAATTCACAACCGCAATTTCTCCTATGAACTCTATTATCTCATGTGATGAGAGATATCCTTGGAAGACATAACTGATCATTGTTCATTTCATTGTAAGCTCATAGAGTAGAGAATGAAATTAAAAGAAAGAGTTTAAAGAGCCACCAAACCAGAGCATTGAATGTCAGACAACTCATTTTTAGGAATAATAATGGCTAACATTTGTTAAGCACCTACTGTATACCAGGCAGTATGCTAAATTCTTTTTTTTTTTTTTAAGCAATTGGGGTTAAGTAACTTGCTCAAGGTTACACGGCTAGTCATTATTTATGCGTGGGTGCTCATTTTCTGAGGCCGGATCTGATCTCGGGTCATCCCAACTCCGAGGCCGGCGCTCTTACTCACTGCGCCACTTAGCCGCCCCTTTAGGGCAATTGGGGTTAAGTAACTTGCCCAAGGTTACACGGCTAGGTTTTTTTGTTTGTGTGGATTAAGTGTCGGAGGCCGGCTCCGAACTCAGGTCCTTCTGATTCCAGGGCCGGCGCTCTATTCACTCCGCCACCTAGCCACCCCGCTAAATTCTTTATAATTATCTAATTTGATTCTCATGACAACCCTGGGAAGTAGGTACCGTCATTAGCCCTACTTTACAGACGAGGAAACTGAAGAAAACTGAGATAAAGTGAGTTTTTCAGCTAGGAAGTGTCTGAGGGTGGATTTGAACTTGGGTCTTCTTGTCTTCAGGCCCAGCGCTCTATCCACTGAACCACCTACCTGCCTTAGGAATATGTCCCATGGATAATAATGACAGATAATCCATCCCCAAATCGTTTTGCCTTGGCTCAAGATAGTAAAATTTTTTTTTCTTTTTGGAGGGCAATTGGGGTTAAGTAACTTGCCCAAAATCACGCAGCTAGTAATTGTGTCAAGTGTCAGAGGCCGGATTTGAACTCAGATCCTCCTGACTCCAGGGCCGGTACTCTATTCATGGCGCCACCTACCCGCCCTAAGATAATACATTTCTAATGACATTTGAATATGGGTATCTGATATTACTGAGCCCATAAGTCCTTCAAACAAAAGAATTAAACTCCACTGACCAGGACTGACAGCTATAAAGTTGTCCTAATTATCTTTCTTGACTTGAACTCATCTTCTCTGCTCCAGTACGACATGCTGTGAACTGACTGCATTCCTTTAAGAGCTGATACATAGCATTTCTATGAAGCAGAGCTGACTTTGGTTACTGTGCTTGCTGGCTCCCACAGTACCAAAGACAGTTGGGCATCCGATTAATATTTTTTTCTTTTCTATATTTAACTGGAGGGAAGCTAGGTGGCACAGTGGATAGAATGTCAGCCCTGGGTCAGGAAGACTCCTCTTCATGAGTTCAAATATAGGTTCAGACTATCTGTGTGACCCTGGACAAGTCACTTCACCCTGTTGGCCTCACTTTCCTCATCTGTAAAATGAGCTGGAGAAGGAAATGGCAAACCACTCCAGTATCTTTGCCAAGAAAACCCCAAATGGGGTCACGAAGAGTCAAATATGACTAAAAAATAACTGAACAACAATAGATTGGATTGGGATGAAGTAATAAAAAGTTTTCATTTTCGCTTATGTTGAGAAATACCAAGTATCAGTGATCCTCATTCTGTATCCATAAATATTTAGAGGAAAAGGGCTGGAGAATCCATCCTTGGAAAGTTGGAAAATAATTGCAAATTCAAAAATGTAATGAGGATCACAGGATCTGGATAGGGAAATGCTGGGTGAGGGTCAGGATTCACATACATTAATGGGCCAGAACATTGGGCCAAATTGTGTACTCTTGGGTCCAGAGATTCAGCTTCACAAGTACCAGATGGGGTAGGCGTGGCTAGACAGAAGTTCCTCTGGGAAAACATATGTGCATGCTTAATGACCTACGATTTCTTTCTTTTTTTTTGAGGGGCAATTGGAGTTAAGTGACTTGCCCAAGGTCACATGGCTAGTAAGTGTGTCAAGTGTCTGAGGCCAGATTTGAACTCAGGTCCTCCTGACTCCAGGGCCAGTGCTCTATTCACTGTGCCACCTAGCCACCCCAACCTACAATTTTCACAACAGTCAAGGGTATGACATGGCAGCCTTGAAAATTAAATGGAATAATCGTCTATATTAAGAGAGAGAGGAGAATCAAGAATAGAAGGTGCTAGACTTCCTGGACTCAGCATTAGTTGTACCACAGCTGTAATAGGCTATTCATTCAGTTCTGGACAGCCCCTATTAGGAAGAACATTGCTAGAATGGAAAATGAACAGTGGGAAACAACCAAATGGTGAAGGAAAGAGACAAAAGTAGGAATTTTTGTGTCTGGGGCAAGTGACAAAACCCTAGAATACAATGAGGCCACTTCTGGGGATGGTGAATCTCTCTTTAAGAAATGGGCCATTGGGGGTGGCTAGGTGGTGCAGTGAGTAGAGCATCGGCCCTGGAGTCAGAAGGACCTGAGTTCGGATCCGGCCTCAGACACTTACCATACACACAAACAAAAAAACCTAGCCGCGTGACCTTGGGCAAGTTACTTAACCCCAATTGCCCTATAAAGAGCAAAAAAAAAAAAAAAAAAAGAAATGGGCCATTTCATGGTTTCCTATTGAAAGGATTACTCTTGATGTCTGGGTGCTAAGGTCAATTGTTTGTTTGTATTTAGTGTTGTTTTCCCAGAGGAATTTCTGTCTAGCCATACCTACCCCCATTTGGTACTTGTGCAGTTGAATCTTTGAACCCAAGAGTACACAATTTGGCCCAATGTTCCAACACATTAATGTGTTTGAATCCTGACTAATGCCAAGTCCAGGAAGTAGTAATGGTTGCAGAAGTCATAAAGAGCTTAATTTGGGGAGGGGACTGAAAGAACGCTTAACGAACTGGAGAATGTCCAGAGGAGAGTGAGCTGGGTGTTGAAGAGTCTCAAGGTCATGCTGGGAGGTTCAGTTGAAGTAAGTGGGGATGTTTAGCATGGAGAAGAGAAGATTCGGGGGGGAATGTGATAAATCTCTTCAAGTATCTAAAGGCTTGTCCCATAGAAGATCATAAGATCAAAGGTCCCTAGAAGGGACCCTAGAGGTCAGTGAATCCAGTCCCTTCATTTTCTGGATGAAGAAACAGGCACAGAAAGGTTAAGGTGATCCATATGGGATTAGATTTGTTCTGCTTGGCCTGAGTGTTGAAGAGTGAGCACCTCCATCAGTCAGAGAGGGGTGGTGGTGCGAATTCAGTGTCCATATAAGGAAAATAAAACAAAACTTCCTAATGATTCAAACTGTTCAGAAGTGGAATTCGTTGCCTCTGTAGTTGGTGGGTTCCCTCTCATGGAAACTCTTCAAGCTGAAGTTGGATAATCACTTGTCTGGGATACTGTAATGGGGATTTGGGGGGATATAAACTGAGGTGCCTTCTGACATTGACATTCTGTAATTCTTGTCTGTTTGTGTGGAAAAAACTGCTCCCATTTTTTGTATGCTTTATAATTTCCAAATCATTACAACCCCACAACAACTGCAGGAGAAACTGTGAGGGTTATTATCACTGTTTTCCAATTGAGGAAACTGAGGCTGGGGTAGGGAGGTGATGGGAAATGACTTGCCCAAGGTCCCCAAGCTAAGAAGTATCAGAGTCAGGGTTCAATCCCAGGTCTCTCCTGACCCCAAGTCCTATATTAATTTCATTACACCACATGGTTGCTCTTCATTTCATAGACTTCCTTCATTCTGTAGAGTCTTCTCCATTCTCCCTTATTATCTGAGGCACAAGCCATGCTGCTTAACTGGTGGCCCACTGCCTTCTCCTCTCTCACTGATCGGGAACCAAATTATCCTATGTATTGCTTGGTGCTTGACAAATCTATTACTTAACAAATGGACTAGGAATCTTAGCCAATGGCCCGGGGACCAGAAAGGCTAATCTCATTCTGTGTAGCATTGATCAGGGCCAGGAAAGAACACAGAGAGCATCCTTGAATGGACTCCTCTGATAGACCGTTAGGGAAATGAAATGCGTTAAGGGTCGCAGAACAGGATGCTGAGGGGACCGGGACCTCAGGAGAAAGAAGAGGTATGGAAGACAGTGAAACTGGATCGTTAGCCACCAATTAGCCAATTCTGAGAATTCCTTTAAGGTCTTTCTGCATTGTCTAGGTTCCTTTTGATCTAGAAAGGTCACAGGGGCTTAGATGAATGACTGGAAGAAACCAGACTGACACTTTGCTATATTTAGAACACTCAGGGAAGCCAATTGGAGCCCAGCTCTGGGTCTGTAAGTGTCAAAGAAAGCAGTGGGGGCAGAGATAAGTCATGCAAGGCATAGGAATGTCTACCTGCTGTACATAGGCTTCTACTGAGAGACAGATGGGGGAGATGGATTTCTAGTGGGGAAACTTAGCAAGCTTCCTAATTGGAGGATGGGATTTGGATGGGTGGCCAGCACAAAGGGAGAAACTTGTCTAATGGTCCAAGGGTCTAGCATCCCTGAGAACAGGTACTCAGGTGATCTCAGTGGGTGGGTAGATGGTAAAAGCAGACATAGCTGAGGGAACGCACAATTTTCAGTCGTGATTACCCAACAGATGAGCAAATTAAGGGAGTTGAGGTGCAGGCCTGGAAAGAAAAAAATGGAATAGATCATTTGTGACACCACTCTGAGATTTCAATCAGGATATTACCTAGCAGATGCGTGTGTGTTTAATAGGAAGGAAGGGAACAGGCTGCACTTTTTTCCCTTCTTTTTGATTTAGAATGCGACCTGAATTGATTTCTGAATAAACTCCCCAAAGAGGCAAACCTGATAAAATGAATATTGAGGTCATTAACTTGCAGGCAGACAAAAAAAAATACTGCTAATTGTTTGTTCGAACAGCGTCAGTGGAGAAAGCAAACCGTGGAGATGATTAGTCTTCAATAAAGGAAAAGGGGCTAGGTTTAAAGGAATATGTTCATTACTTGGCTTCCAAATGGTGGAAGAAAAGGCCAAAGGTGAGCAGTCATACCGGTAATTAGTGAGCAAGTAGGGAAGAGAAGAATTGTTTCTCATTAGTGACAATTGTCCAGTGTTGTTCCCCTAGTTTGGACTGATCTCCCTGGTCTCTACTTCTCCTGTCAGACTTGGCTAGAGCTTTTCTGGTTTCTACTTTAAGTACAGAGCCTGGACTTCTTTATGCCTTAGCAATATGATGAGACCATAATCAAATTGGTGGGGGGGGGGGTCCTTAGAAAATGTATATAACAGGGGTTTAGATATACCTTTTATGTATCCCAGAACTCCGGGGCACTCTAGTGGAGTCCGCGGCCCCCGTCTCAGAACGATGTTTTTAAATGCATCATACAAAACTCACAGGCTCAGAAAGGAAACGAATTACATTGAAATACAGTTGTTATATATGTATACACACATATATATGAATATATATACATACATGTGTGTATATATATATATGTGTGTGTGTGTATGTATGTATGTATGTAATTTAAAAGTTCATGGATCTCCAGGTTAAGGACCCCTACTCTAAGACAAAATTGTGTCCCATGTGTTCTGCTCCTGGGCCCTACTTTTCCCATTTCTCCCACTTTTGTTTCCATGTGGAGATGATAGGGAGCTCAGTAAATGCTGGTTTTGAAAAATGGCAGGAATTCTAATCTGCAGCCCAGCTCCTGATCAGTGATTCCCAATATTGGCATTGTGGTGCCCTAGCATAGCTCAGTCTTATGCTGTGGGCATGCACTCTCTTTTAATCTATTTGTGCTCCAAGCTCCCAGGCTCTCTTCTCCTTTATACTCTTTTTGGAAGACTCAAAAAAATGAAAAAAAATAAACAAAATGAGCAAGCAAGCAAATAAATGAATGAATAAAACTTCTAGGGTCAGCTTCATATTCCCTATATGTGTCTCATTTTTGGTTTCTACCTTAGAGGTAGGCAATGCAGGCAAATGGGGTTCAGCTATGTAAGGTATCACCCTAGGTGTTATTCAACAATGCCTGTCCTCAATAAACTTACCTTCTACTGGGGTCAGGGTGGAGAACTGTAGTTCAAATTGTAGTCAACTGTAGTCAATTAGAGTCTGGCTCTGGATTTGTAGTTGGCAAGGAAAGTAGTGAGATCATAGAGATGTTACGCCAAGAGATCATAGAGATGTTACGCCAAGAACAGTGCCATGGCTGTACACAGACTACTTGCTGAATCAGAAGAGTTTCCATGAGGGGGAACTCACAGTCTTATAGAGGCAACTAATTCCACTTCTGAACAGTTTGAATTGTTAGAAAGTTTTATTTTATTTTTCCTTATATGGATAATAAGCTCGCAACTGGGGATATAAAATTTACGGGGAGAAAAAGTGGAGAAAAATGTACCTCCTTTTTTTCTTTATAAAGGATAGGGATGATGGGTGTGGGGCATTGCATATGCTGTCAGAGTCTGTTGATGTCTTGGTTAGTTTGTATGAATTGATCTCTCCCACCTCTTTGTATTGTTGGTTACAAGAGATGGCTCTGGGTAGGGGAGAGGGATAGACTTGGAAATGAAGGTTATGTATAAACAAAAAACATCAGTATTTTTTTTTTAAAGTAACCTAGTCCCCTGTAATTTTGTAGAGGACAAAATGAGAAGTGCCTTACCCAAGGTCACGTACTTACCTAAATAAGAACTACCTTACTATACGGGTAGTAAGCATGAGAGGTGACATTTAAACCCAGCTTCTTTGACTCCAAATTTACCCTTCTTTCCACTGAATCACATTGCCTCCCCTGAGCCCAAGGGCCATCTTCCCCAATGCCTACTGAGAAAGATCAGCCCTGGGTTTCCAGGTAGGAGAGTCACTCTGAATGCCACAAGATGCTCCCCGAGGGGATCAGGAGTAAAAATTGTCAATTGCACTTGTGATCCTGGCTTCTTTGTGTCTGCTGAGGCAGCCCTGCCCACCACCGGGAACTGAAGCTCAGCACCACAGAGTAATGATGAAAAATGTCACTGGCAACTCTTCTCCGTCAATAACCAAGCTCATCTTTCTGTGCTAGCACGACTTTGCAGGCAGCCCACATTTCAAATTCAGTTAATCTTGAAATAATTCAAAAATCAAAGATATACCAGATTGACTCACTGTGTATTCATAGAAGAAGGGGAGAAGGCGGGGGGAGAGGAGGGGAAGAATCCGATATGAGAATCCAAAGAAGCAACACTAGTTTTTGTTTGAATTGAATTGTTTTCAGACCACACAAGGACACATTGCATACTGAGACAGACTGACAGCCGGCAAAATGGTATTGGGTGATGTAACATTTACAGGCTCCACTGGGAGACACATACAGTACTGTCAGATCCTAGATGTTTGGCTTTCTTGTCTTTCTGTGTACTTAGTGTGTCTCCTCCATCTTTCTAGCTTTCTCTTTCTTTTCTTTGTTTACCTGATGATCCTTAATGTTTCTGCCATAGGATGGTGAGTTAGTCAGGAGGCAGTCCCAGGTATGAGATTTACAACTTATTATTGTAGCTCCAAGTTGCATTCCTAATCCCACAGGTGAACCTGATTGCTCTGGCCAGCTTCAAAGGACTTGGTAGGTCCACATTCACAAAAACCATAACTCATGAGCCCCCACTGATGTATGTACCTTTATTGATCAGAGGACACAGTTAAAATAAAACCATTTAAAGAAATGGCATAATAAGGAAAGTAGCAATAAAACACTCCCTTCGTAAATCTAGAGTTCAGTCTCCCACAAATATACCATTGGTACAAAGAGAGATCACATACGGGGAACATGGATAGAGAGACCACAAGTAGGGGATACTCATGTTCAGGGCACACACATGGAAATAAGACTCATAACTTCTATGTTTTAGGCCTTCTGATGTCTTCTGGTTCCATCATTGCCCTGTTCCTAGGCTCTCTGCTGGATGTGTAGCCCCTGACAGATGCTACTCCACTGGATATGTTGTATCCACCAGATGTGCAGGCTCTGCTAGATCCTGTCAGGTACAGCCCCATTGTGTATGTGGTTGTCAGGCTTCTCTCTGCTTCCAGCTTCTGGCTCAGCTGGAATTCTTGGCTATCTTTTTTATGAGAAGAGGTGATGCTGCTATGCCCTTTTGATTAAAATCCATGGATCTTTTAGAAAGGAACCAACTCTTTCCTCAGGCCAGTAAAATGCCTTCCCTATGTTGGTCCCTTGAGAGTCTTGGCTGGGTTTCTGATGGCCAACAGGAGATTCTCAGCCCCAGATATTAAGCTCTTTTGAACAGGGATCATGGTACTCCCAGATAGGTAAGGCTACCAGGCTTCATTATTTCTTTGAACTAAACTTCATGGTTGCTGGACCTGGAGGTCTTCCTGGGTGACTTTTACTCTAGCTTGTGATGGACATTTCCTATGCCTTCTCTTTTTAATTTAGAGAGAGTAGACAATAAGCTACAGGAGCTATTGGCCTAATAATGATCTTGTTGCTACAGATATAGAGGCCTTGGAGATCAAATAGTTGAACCTCCTCACTTTATGGATAAAGAAACTGAAGTCCAGAGTGTCACATGATGCCCAAGACAGGGTTAGCCATGGCCAGAATTAGAGAAATCCTATTTGATCCAATTCAGGTGTGTGCATTAGCTCAGGTAAGCTTTGTTAGTCTGGGAGCCTGGGATCATGGCAACTGTGCCTGCTGTTTGAGAAAGGATCTGGACTCACTTTCCTCTACTGTAAAGTAAAGGCATTGGATTAGATGGTTTCTAAGATCACTTTTACCTCTAAATTCTATGATCCCTAAGCCAGGGATGGCTCTTGCCTGTTTCCAGGGGAACTTTTTGCATTGTTTGCACTTAATTTGAGGCCCAATTCACGGTTATCAGGTGACCATCAATTACTGGCCTTTCCTTGGACATACTCTCCCAGCTCTTTCCCCATGACACATGTTTTCAGTATATTGATGGACTGAGGTGATTGAGGGTGGACTTCTGCATCATGGTCATTGTTCTCATAACCAAGAAAAGATGAGCACATGGAATATCTTTGGTCCTTAACTGATCATTCTCAGCAGCTGCCTGGACAGTGGCCACTGATACATCCTGTTCCCTCATTTTTCTTTCCTTCCCAGAGCCTGACACTACTGGTGGTAGAGCCATTAGACTCTTGTCCCCGAGGACAGTTTCTGGCTGAAGATCTACTAGATGTAAACACAATGGCTCTTTTGCTCCCTTTCCCCCTCTTCCTGGGACTTGGACTGGGCAGTATATCTGTCCAGGAGACATGGGTTGGGAAGCTAGCCTAGCACAGAGAACTCTGTTCAGCTCCTGCCTTGCTGAGCACAGAATCTCAGAGTTTAGAGAACCTTAGGAAGACATCTAGTTTAGCCCTTAGTTTACAGAAGGGGGAAAGAATCCTGTCTTGCCTTTATTTGGTAGAGTTTGCCATTTTATTATAGACCTGAGGCAGCATGAGGTAGTAGAATAAATACTGGATTTAGGAATCTGAAGCCCTAGATTCAAATCCTGGTTTTGTTCCTTATAACTTGTATGACCTTGGGTAAATCTCTTCTTCATTTTGAGCCTCTGTCTTCTTATTCATAAAAATGGATAGACTAGAAAAGGGTCCATCTAGATGGTTTCCAGATTCATTGCAAAGGTGGGAATAGAATTCATCAATGTAACTAATGCAGGGAGATAGGGATTTTGTCTCAGAGTGCCTGTATCTGTTGAGGGCATGGTGGGACATGACACTTCCTCCTTTTGGTGATCTACTTTGCCTTGAATAAATGAATAAATAAATGAATGAAAAAACATTTATTAAGTAATTATTATGTGTGAGGTGCTATACTCATCACTAAGTATAGAAATGCAAAAAAAAGATAGTCCTTGCTCTCAAGGACCTGGTCTCCCCTAATTCTAATAGGGGAAGACAATACATGTAGGAGAATGATAGCCAAGGAGGAGTAGTTTGATGTGGAAGTCACAGAGATGCCGAGTGGGGTCATCAAGCAGTGGATTGCCTTGCTATTTCCAGGAATGATAGTGGTGGTTTGATTTCTCTTCTGAGAGCTAGAGGTGGAAAAGGGTAGGGGGAGAACATGGCAGAGAAAATGTCTGGGAACAACTAGATGTGGCAAACTTGCCAGCAGGAGAACAAGACCCTGGAAGTCAGTAGCTAGGGCACCAGAAAGGAGATAGAGACTGGCACAGCTACAGGGGCATGGCCAGAAGGCAACTCGAGTGCCATATACTTCATCTGAATCCCTCTGTGAGGGTACTCCATTAAGCTGTTTGAAAAGCTTAGTTTACAAGACAGAAAACATTGGATCCAGAGGGGATGGTTTGTTCAGCAAACTCCTAAAACCTTGTTGTTCCTTGATCTGGGACATTTCAGCCCTCTTCCTCCTCCCCTTGCTCATCCCGCTCCTTCTTTCTTTCTTCTTCTGCTTCCTTTCCTGCTCTCTAATATTTATCCTCATTTTAAACCTCTTCCCTCCCCACCCCTTCTCTTTCTTCTTCCTTCTTCTCTACTCTTCTTTCTCTCCCTCTCCCCTTTCCCCTTCTTTTCTTCTCCCTTTCCTCTCTTAATGATGTTCCTATTTCCTTTCTCTACTTCCCCCTCTTCTTCCTTTTCATTTCTTCTTTCTCTTTTTCTCTCCCTCTTCTTTTCTGTCTCTTGCTCTTTCTTTCATCTTCTACTCTTTCCCTTTCTCTCCTCTTTTTCCCCTTCTGATTTTCTAATTTTTCTTTTTTATTCCTATTTTCCCTCTTCTTCCTCTACTTTTCTTTACTCCTCTTCCTTTTCCCTATCCTCTGTCTCCTCTTATTCTGTTACTTCCTCTCCTCCTGAACATTCTCATATTTTTCTTTATTGTTCTTCTCTCCCCTTCTCCTCATTCCCTTTTCCCTCTCATCTCCCTCCACTTCTCATTTTTACCTTCTCCCTTTTCTCTAACCCTCCTCTTCCCCCTTTTTCTTCCTCTTTCTTTCCCTTCTCTCCCCATTCTGCCAGGCCCTCCTGTAGCTCAGTGTCAAGGCCACGTGAAGCTCCCCAGGGGGAGCTACTTAGGTGCTTGAAGCACTCAAAGGGAAGACAAAGGCCTGTTAACCTTGGCAGAATGCATACTTTCCCAGAAAAATACTCTCCAGGCCACTCAAGTGGCCTTCTGCTCATCACAAAAGTAGGTCTTTGATAGATTCAAATGAAAGCGTCTGGCTTGTCTATTTCTCAAAATAGGGCCTGTCTTGAGGTTCCCCACCCCTGCAGTCTTGTGCTTGTCAGTAAATGGTGCTCTTAAAATCCTTTTAGTTACTTGTGAGCAGGGGCCCAAATGGTCCCATGTCAGGTAGTTTGCATCAGGGATGTCATGGGCCCAAGCAGAGTGAGACAGCAAAACATGAGTGAAAAAAAGCCATAGTCATGAGGCAAAGACATTGGGTACATAACAACTGTTACCGTGTGTTCTCCAGGACACTTGGTGAGTAGAGGGCAGTTGTTACAAAGTCACAGAGACCCACAACGGCTGAGTTGGAAAGAGGACAGCAAAGCCCCACTGAGGACAGCAAAGCCCCATTGAGCCAACAAAGCCAACATATGTCTAGCTCTGTGTTCAACAAGGTAACTGTCCATAGCTGGGGACCATGGAGGGATGGGACACACACATACACACACACACACACACACACACCATACACACACACCACACACCACCCACCACACCACATCACACACACACACAGACACACACAGACACACACACACACAGACACACACACACACACACACGGCTGCTTCTCTCTGGAGAGCGTGACTAAGTTCAGGGCATGGAAGGGGAGGTAGGAATCAGGGAGTCATAGTACCATGGAAGTGGGCTGAAAACCATAGAAACCAGAGACAAGCAGGTTGACAAAGAATAGGGCTCAGGAAAGTTGGACATTTGAGTCAGAAGCCAGTGTTAAATCAAGAATAGCAGATGGGACAAGGGTCATTGTTGCAGCTGAGATCAATTTAATCTTACTAGGGATTCTACATATGCTGAGTGTGAGCCACTGAGATGATATGACTGCTGTGCCAGTAGCGTGGTTCATTGGAGAGTGTAGTATGCTGTACTGTGGGTCAGAGAACCCAAGTTTGAATTATGGGTCTCTCTTCTCACTAGCCATGTGGCCTTGGACAAGTTACTGCTGCACTTCATGACTCCTTGACCTCTGAGATCCCTTTTATCTCTAGATCTATGGAGACTATGAACTCAAAGCAGCCATTTTGATGAGTTCAGATTGTTAGCACAGTCAAGGAGGCAGGGCAGTTGAGCTAGGGCATGGGCAGGAAGGCAGCACATGCTGCCCATGGCCATAATGATGGCAGCAGCTTTTTGTCCCCTTGGAGACAGCCTCCAGCTTAGAATCCAGACTTCTTGGCTGCTGTCCTCAGACTGATACTTAAACTATAGCTATTCAGCTGAGTATTCTGAGGGAGCTAGGTAGGGGGAGAGCAAGGAAGTGAGCTTAGGGCTCTTTGTGGCCAAGAAGTGGGGATTTAGGGTGTTTGGTTGCCTGGATTGTATTCTCTGTATGTGAGTGTTTGTGCTCCCCTGGGCTTTGTGTATCCCCAGGGAAGTCTTGTCTGCCAGGCTGGGCTGCTAGCTGCACTGAAGGGTTGGGTAGTGATGACTGTCTGCCACATAGTCAGTGACAACTGTTTTTGACAGCATCTTTTGAGTAGATAGACAGGTTTTGGCCTGATGCAAGGAGAAAATTCCCAACAAAGAGTTACCCCAAAGTGGAATGGCTGCCTCAGAAGGTATGAACACTCTGGACTGACATTCACATAGTGCTTGAGCGCTGCCCCCAGCAGCCCCCCTCTCCCAAGAGGTCTACGTGCAAAGGCTGGCCGACCACTTGGCAGAGTTTATGGGACCCTGACATCACTTGCTAAAGAAGATTCTTTCTGCTGCAATGGCTGGGCTGTGGCTAAAAGAGAACAAGGGATTCAAACAGGATGAGTCGGCTGCTCTTTGCAATGTTAATGGAATTGAAGAAAGTAATATTAATAATGGCAGTAACAGTGACACAGTGGACAGGGGCCTGGCTCCAGAATTATTGATTTGTCTCGGAGACCCTCCATTTGTCTGCTATTGTCTGGCTTTGTACGTTTTTTTGTCTGTGCCCTTTACCATGCTGCATCAGCTCAGGGTGGGGGTTCTGCCCATTAGAGATGGAACATTGTGAAGGACTGATCCCAGGCCAGCAGCCTCTCTTTCCTTCTCTGTCCCAGAGGAATGTGTCCCAGAGGCTAGGCTGTCTGAGTTTGACTTGTTTCTGACTTTTGACTCTCATGATAAATTGGTTCTCAAATATAGGCAGCTCCTCTGATTGTGAAGTAATTCTACTTTCTGGAGCCCTGAACTGGACATCGAGAGACTTGATGTGAAATACAGACTTGCTGTGTGACCTTAAGTAAGTCATTTCCCTTCTCTGGGTTTTCTTATCTTCAAAATGGGAATAATGACCCCTGCTCTGCTGATCTTCCATGCTCTTGGGAGGATACAATGAGATGTTGGCTATCAAGATACCTTGAGGCACATAAGGGATTACAAGTGGGAAAGTAGGAAAAAACAAACAAAAGAACCCCATTGAAATAACTGTGAATCAGGGAAACTGAGTCCAAGTCTAGGCTCTGGTACTTGCTAGCTTTGTTACTTTGAGCAAATAGCTAAACCTCTTTGACTCTTAGGTTCCCTAATCTGTAAAATGGGGAGAGGGTAGGAGTTAAATTAGATGATCCCTAATTAAGGTTGACTCTATGTGTCATAGCTGTAATTGTAGTAACATTCTTACAGAGCTTCAGTGGGAGGTAGCTTTAGATTTGAGCCCTGCCTCTGCTACTTACTGTGTCATTCTGGGCAAGCATCAGTTTTCCCCTCTGTAACATTTGGATTTGAACTTGATGGGTTCTAAGGCTCCTCCAAACTCTAAGCCCTATGATCTTAATTTACTTTATCTCAATGTCCTCATCTGTAAAATGGGGATAATAATACACATACAACCTAACCTATCTCACCAAAAAGGAAAGAAAATTAGGTTTAAAAATTAGTTTTACAAGTGCGTGGTGGAGGCAGCATGATTAGAGAGTAATTTTTTTTCTGAAAAAAGTGGTAGGAGTTTTAGTGGAATGCAAGCTCAATATTATTCAATAATATGATTTGGAAGTTAAAAAAGACAATACAATGTTAAGCTACATCCAGGATTAGGGAGGAGTGCATCCTACTGAGTAATGTGTTTAGTTCTGGGCACTGCCATTTAAGAAAGACATTGACATTCTGAAGAACATGCAGAGGAGGGCAGCCAGGCTGGTGAAAGGCCTTGGACCCTTCCATATGAGGGTCGATTGAAGGAACTGAGAATGTTGAGCTAGGGATGTTTAACTAGGGGAAGACTCAGGGGGAACAAAGGCTGTCTCATAAGAAGGCCTAGGTGTTTTCTGTTTGGCTCCAGAAGTCAGAATTAGGAGTAAATGAGTGGAAGCTGTAGAGAGGCAGATTTTGACTTGCTACAAAAGAAAAAAAATTCTAAGAATTTGAACTTCTATCTATAACCACCTCTCTCTCTCTCTCTCTCTCTCTCTCTCTCTCTCTCTCTCGCTCTCGCTCTCGCTCTCTCTCTCGCTCTCTCATTATATATCTATATATAACTATAACGATTTGTGCTCTTGTGTTAGTGGTCACCAGCAGGACAGTGGTCTGTGATGAAACTTGACTGACAGACTTTTTTTTCTCCATTCCTCCACACCCTTCCCTCAACCCTCTCTTCATTGTTTCATTTCTTCAGCGCCTTGCCCTCTATTGTCCAAGCTGACTGTTCATTTTCTTCTAAATAAATCTGTGCTAAGCTAATAGTCTGGGCAGCTAGGTGGCGCTGCAGTGCATAGAGTGTCAGACCTGGATTCAGGAAGAGTCATCTTCCTGAGTTCAAATCTGATCTCAGACACTTAATAGATGTGTGACCCTGGGCAAGTCCCTTAACCCTGTTTGCCTTGGTTTCCTCATCTGTAAAATGAGCTGGAGAAGGAAATGGCAAACCACCCCAAGACCTCAAATGGGATCAATGAAGAACCAGACATGATTGAAATGACTGAACAGCAAACTAATGGCCAATAGTATGTTAATGGCCAAGGTGTTTCCCCTCCCTGAAACGGATGTAGTCAACAGGGGCTTTCTGGAGACATAGTGCTTTAGTATCAGAGGAAGAACTATCTAATGGTGTAAATCTTCTTCTATGGCAGGCCAGTGGGGAAAATATTTTGGGGGTGGGGAGGCTAATTCCCATCAAATTATATCACGGTGATTACTCTCAATTTTCTCTATTCTGATCAAAGGCAGAGCTGGTTATACTTCCTTTAGGGAGTAACAACATGGTATTGTGTTCTTGGAGGCTGAAGACTTGGGTTCAAGTCCCAGATCTGTTAATATAACTTTGTGACCTTCATTTCCCATCTCAAATCCTCAGTTCTCATCTGAAAAAACAAAGACAATAATAATGACCTTTTTTGTAGACTTTGAAATGTCTTTGGAAAAACATAAAGAGCTATATAATAAAAACGATGATGACAATGATGGACCTTTATAGAGCTTGAAAATTTGTAAGGTACTTAATATATATTATCTCATCAGAGCCTCTCAGCAACCCTGTGAGATAAGTAGGTGTTAGTATTATTCCCATTTTATAGGGGAGGAAACTGAGGCTCAGGGAATGACTTCATGGTCAATCTACAAGTAAGTGATACTGCTTGTGTGACTATGGGTAAGTCACTTCATCCCCCTGGGCCTCAGTTTTCTCATCTGCAAAATAAGGGGATTGGCCTAGATGGTCCTTGAGGTACCTTCTAGCTTGAGATCTGTGATATATTTCAGAGTCAGGATTTAAACCCAGGTCTTTCCGATTCTAAATCTAGTACATTTTCTTTTCTTTTTTTTTTAAACAAATGCTTTATTAACTTCTGTTTTACATCATTCATTTCCACCAGATTTTGAGTTACAATCATTTCCCCCCCGTTATTCCCCTACCCAACCTCCCAGAATAGCAGTCCCACAAGATATCGCTTCCTCCAATCTGCTCTCTCCCATACCTTCTCCCATACCCCCTTCGACTTTTCCATTAGAGGAAGGTGAATCTTTGTGTCCCAATGCCTGCACATCTTATCTCCCAATTACAAGCAAAAGAGTATTAATAATAGTATTTATATATATTTGAGACATTTAATCTTAAGACCTCGAATTTCAGATCCATTTCCTTCCTCCCTTGTCACCCATTCCCTCTGGGGAGATAAGTAATTCAGTATATGTTGTACATGTCTAGCTATGCAAAACATTATCATAGTAGATATATTGTACAAGGCTGCTTATAATTCCCTCCCACTTATCCCACCCCCCACCTGGTCCATTCCCTACATGATCCTGTCCCTCTTCTATAGTGGGTACTTCCAACCTCCCCTCCCCCCAAGGATGCCCCCCCATCAATCATCCCTCCTCTCATCCCCCTTCCCCCTATTCTGCTGCAGGTTGAGATATCCCATTTAGTATGTATGTCATTCTCTCCCTGAACCAAATTCAATGAGAATGTGGTTTTGCCTTTTTTCCTTCCTATTCTCCCCCTCCCTTGCAACCACTTCCCCTTGCTTCTTCTACATGAGATAGTTTACCCTACCCTGTCTCTCCCCATCTCCTCTTGCCACTTTCCTCTCTCACCTCATAATTTCATCCCTTGAGTATTCTCCCTTCCCAACAAATTCAACCTATGCCCTCTATCCATATATAACTGTAACCATATACACACACATTCACATATGTACTCATATGACCACACACCCTTCTTCCATTATTTTCATAGTGAGAAAGATATCATCAGTCACAGTTATTGCTTTTCCATATAGGAATGTAAATAGTTCAACTTTGATAAGTTCCTTTTGATTTCTTTTCCCTGATTACCTTCTCAGGCATCTCTTGCTTCTTGTGTCTGGATGTCAAATTTTCTATTCAATTCTGGTTTTTTCCTCAAGAATGCTTGAAAGTCCTCTATTCCACTGAATGACCATATTTTCCCCTGAAACAAAATACTCAGTTTTGCTGGGTAGGTGACCCTTGGGTTCATTCCCAGTTCTTTTGCCCTCTGGAATATCATATTCCATGCCCTTGATCCCTCAGTGTAGAAGCTGCCAGGTCCTGGGCTATTCTGATTGTGTTTCCACAATATTGAAATTGTTTCTTCCTGGCTGCTTGTAGTATTTTCTCCTTGATCTGGGGATTCTGGAACCTGGCTATAATATTCCTGGGAGTTTTCTTTTTGGATCTTTTTCAGGAGGTGATTGGTGGATTCTTTCAACCTCTATTTTGCCCTCTGGATCTAAAACATCAGGGCAGTTTTCCTTGAGAATTTCTTGAAGGGTGATTTCTAGGTTCTTTCTTTGATCATGGCTTTCAGGTAGTCCAATAATTTTTAAATTGTCTCCCCTGGATCTATTTTCCAGGTCAGTGGTTTTTCCCATGAGATATTTCACATTGCCTTCTAATCTTTCATTTTTTGGATCTGCTTAACAGCATCTTGATTTCTCATAAAGTCATTAGCTTCCATTTGCTCCAGTCTAACTCTGAAGGAATGAATCTCCTCAGTGAACTTTTGAGATTCTTTTTCCATCTGGCAAATTCGACTTTTTAAGGCATTCTTGTCCTCATTGCCCTTTTGGGCCTCCTTTGCCATTTGAGTTAGTCTATTTTTTAAGGTGTTGTTTTCCTCAGTCAGGCTGTTGACCCTCATTTCATACTTTTCCTGCATCCTTCTCATTTCTCTTTCCAATTTTTCCTCCACTTCTCTTATTTGATTTTTAAAGTCCTTCTTAAGGTCCTCTATGGCCTGCAACCCGCTCATGTTTTCCCCTGGGGCTTTTGGAGCAGGACTTCTGACCTCACAGTCCTTTTCCTGCTCTATGCCCCCAAAATAGGAGTCTAGGGTTGCATTTTTCTGTTTCCTTTGCCTTGGCATGTTGCCACTTGATTACTTGACTTTTGGGCTTGTTGCCACACTATGGCTTTAAGGCCAGATAGAGGAATTTTCGTCCCGAACGTGTGGGGGGCAACTTCCGTTTCTGGCAAGCTGTAAATCCACCCACGACTTCCACCCTAGATCACAATCCAGATCCAGGGAGGTTAAAGCAAGAGCGATTACCCCCCCCCCCAAGACTGATCGCTGGATCTCCCTACAATTAATTGCAGGCCAGGAGCTGGAGCTGCCTCTGAAAACTACAAAATGGCGTGTCTCTTCAGCGGCTTCTAGCCCCCAGGGGAGGGAGCCAACGCATTTCCCCAAATACAGGTCCCAAAGTCCATAGGACACTAACCTCTTACTTTGTCCTAGGCATGTCTGTGTTGATAATTCTGGAGTCGCCATGGCTGCTGGTGTTCTGGGGTTCCTCCAGCCGGCTGCTGGCCCTGCCGCCCTGGGGCTAAAACCTCGGCTCACGCGGACCTGGGCTCGGCTCGGCTCCGCTTCCTGCGCTCTGCGCGTTGCGCGCTGCCGGCTCCCAGACTGGTGTGCTGGTCCTTCCTGCAGGGCTGCTGGGCTGTCCTCAGTGGGAGGTTAGCTTCTCTGTGTCGTTCTGTGGGTGCTGGGGCTCCAGAAGTTGTTCAGAGTCCCCTTTTACATAGTTTGGGGGGAATCTGGGGGCAGAGTGGCTTGGATGAGCTGTTTCTACTCCGCCATCTTGGCTCCGCCCCCTCTAGTACTTTTTCAATATTGAAATAGTTAATAATCAATTCTTCTCCCCTGTGACTCCCCAAATTTCTTGGCCTCTGTGGCTTTGGGCATATATGGTTCTCTTGGCATGGACTCTGCCCCCAGACCATCACATGACTTGGGCCTTTGCTCCGTACCTCTCCCTCAGAACCACTGTACTCCAGGCAACTCAAGGCAGAAACAGGACAAATCTTGTGAGCAGCATTAACAAAGGTGCTTTTTCTTGAAATCAATTCAGAGAAGCTTTGAATCAGGCCCCATTAAGTGATATTGCCTCTGTGTGAACATCCGTCTAAGGAGCTAAATCTAGTTCTCCAATTGGCTGATGCCGGAGTTTGCCCATCTCCTGGTCCTCCAGATTCCAGTCAGAGAGCCCCAGGGACCAGTTTGACAGCACTGAGCATCAGCATGAGGTCTTATGAAGCCAGTGGGGGCTCATTGGCTTGTTTTCACTCCTTGTTTCCTCCCTTTCCTGCCCCTTTCCATAGCTCTCTGCTACATATTGGGAAGGGTTTCCTGCACAGCCTGAAGCCATGGAGCCCTGTAGCCTGGCGACCTCCAGTGGACTGGAACCCACATCCTCACTTGTTGGGTCTCTGTTTCCCCAACCAGCACATAAGGGAGAATGCAATGATTCTTTGTTTCTCTCTTTCCTCTCAACTGTAATGATTGATTTTTGCTTGCAAACCACCTCTTCATGCCCACTGTACGTGATCCTTGTCTAGGCTCTCTATGTGGGGGTGGGGGAGGTTGGGGGAGGCACCAGAGAAGTCAATCTCCTAGTACCCCAGCATTGGAAGACCCCTCAGAGGTCACTGAGTCCAACCCCCACCCCCAGGAGAACCCTCTTTCTAGCATACCCAAGGGGTCTTCCTGCCTCTCCTTGCCAACCTCCAATGAGTGGAGCTCATGGTTCTGAGGCAGTGCATTCCACTTCTGGAGAACCCTCATTTGTAGAGGTTCTCCCTGACTTAGACCTAAATCTATCATTTTTTGTCCAGCTCTGATTGTGTCCCATTGGGCAATCTGAGGCCAAGGTGGTTAAGTCTAACCCTTCCTATGGCAGCTCTGTAAGCACTTCAAGACAGAACTCATGTACCCTCTGCCCCCAAAGTCTTCTCTCCTTTAGTCTGGGCACCTCCAGGTTCTTCCAGTGATCATTCTCTGCCATGATCTCTTACCCTTTCACAGCTGTGGCTACCCTCTTCTGAATACTTTTCAGCTTCTTAATGCACTCCCTAAAATGCCATACCCAGAAGTGAACACTGTACCACAGATGCAGTCTGATTGGGACAAAGAACAGTGAACACCCAACTCCCTGGTCCTGGACACCCAAGATTGTGTTGAGCTTTAAGAGGCCCATCACTAGTTTGGCCACAGCAAGTGTGGAAAACTCTATTATATCCTGGAAGGGTCACAGTCTGCACTGGTGGGGGTGGTGCCCATAGTGATGAAATTACAGGTATTGGCATGGGACTGTTAATCTTTTATCTTTATGCAAATGTTGGCTAATCTAGATGCCCTTGTCTCCCAGGGGAGTCAATCTTAACCTTTTTTGATTTGTGGCCCTTCTGGGATTTTCCTGGAAGGCTCCTCTTCACACTCCCGCTTCACGGGCTCATCTTGTTCCCTCTGCCAGGAATGTTCTCTCCCACAATTCCCTCCTGTGGTAAAATTACTCATCCCTCCAGGCCCACCTGCTCAGTGTAACCTCCCCTGACCCTCCTCTCCTACAAGATGGTGGCTAACACTTTCTAGTAATATAGAGATCAGCAGATTTTTTTGTAAAGCCTCTTCAAAGTCTTCAAAAGCTTGGTGTTAATCTCTCCCTCAACAGCTAACCACATTATTCCTGGCTAAATCCCTTTTTTCTCTGGGCCTCTGGTTCCCCATCTGTCAAATGAGGGAGGAATAGATAATGTGCACTCCTTCCCCCAGCCTTATGATGGCACTCACTATTTTTCCTTGACATACCATGGTACCACCTCTTTCCCCGGTACTTTTCTCAATTCACCACATATATGTCAAGTGTCTACACTGTGTTCTATGCCCTGGATTAGATGTTAGGAAGACAGAAATAAAAAAGGACATGAACTCTGCCCTGGGGGGGTTCACAACATGTACCCAAATAATCAACCAACCAATAAGTATTTGTTAAACACCTAGTCTGTGTCAAGTACTGCACTGAGCATACAGAAACAAAAGGGAAAGGACCCCTGCCCTCAAGGACCTCCTGTCCTTACAATCTAATAGGAGGCAGTAAGTACAATATTAGGCAGAGCAAAGAGAAGGACAAAGAGAGATCTAGCTAGAGGGTTCTGGGGAAATTTGATATATGCCTTATCTCCCCCATTAGAATGGGAACTTTTTGAAGACAGGATCTGTTTTTGTAACCCAGTGGTTATGCACAATGCCCAATACGGAGTAAATGCTTTTTAATTAATTTGAAAGTGAGAATTCAGTCTCTTACAGCTGGGGTGGGGTGGGGAAGGCTTCTTGGAAGAGGTGGTGACTGAGCTGAATTCTGGGCAGCATTGTGGAGAGAGCATGCCCCAGGCTGAGCAATGGCCTTATGCTTGGCTAAAGGCTGGAGAGGGCATGAGGAAAATAGGGATAGTTAGTAGTTGCCTTTGGCCAGAATGAAGAGTAAGTGAGGCATGATGGTAATAAGGTAGATGGGAACCAGAGTGTGGAGGCCTTTGAAGGCCAGGCTGAGGAATTTGCATTTGATCTTGGAGGCAATAAAGAGCCATTGAAGTTTTCTCAACAGGAGAGGGGCATGGGCTTTAGAAACAGTGGTTTTTGGCACCTGTCTGAAGAATGGGTTACCAAAGGGAGAGACTAGATGTAAGGAGACTAATTAGTCAGATGTGGAGAGCCTATACTAGTGTGACAGCTGTGGGGACACAGGAAAGGGGATGGAAGGAGGCCATGTTGTGGAGGTTGAATGAATGGTAGAATGTATTTGTGTAGTACTTTAAAGTTTGCAAGTACGTTAAATATACTCTCTCTTCTGATCTTCACAACAATCTGTGGGGTAGGTGCTGTTATTATCCCCATTTTACAGGTGAAGGAACTGAGAGGAGTTAAGTGACTTATCCAGGGTTTCACAGTCAGTAAGTATCTGAACTTGGGTCTTCCTGATTCCAAGTCCAGCACTGTGGCCACTGTACTACCTAGCTGCCTCTATCTAGAAATTGAATGGACATATTTGAATGTATGTTAGAATAACAAAAGAGAGTCTGGGCATGTATAGAGACCCAAAAAATACCAGAGCTAGAAGGGGCCTCAGATTGAAGGCCTTTCGTGAGAGAGAACCCATTGGTTCACTGAGTTATGGAAACAGAGGGTGGGCAGTGGCTGTTAGTAACTCTGTCAAGGGATCACATGATTCCTTCCCACTCTGAGGTTGCCAGTCAGCCTCAGAAGGGTAGAGGGGCTGGTGCCCTCATCAGAGCTATTGGCAGCAGCTGCTACCTTCCTGCCCCACGCTCAACTGGCATGTCTTCTTGATTTGCACAATCCAGAACCACCAATTGGCTGATCCATAGTCTCACTGCAGTGTTGAGATACAAAGTGAGGAGACAAGATTTAGGAGTCTGGGGGACAAGGGCAGGGGAAGGAGCAGTGACCAGCTGTCACATTTAATCGCATCAGGAACCCTTTGCTTGTCCTTGAGAGTATACAGCCACAGATGAGCGACTCTTGCTCTCCTTCTCCGAACAGCCCTTTAAAGAAACTTTGCTGCTATAATTGGCTCCCCTTGGAAAGCTGAGGTGAGTCTCAAATACATCACTCTTGATTATTTTGTGAATCGTTTTTGAGACACTGAAATTCCTGTCTCACATAATGACTAGTTTTGTTCTGGTGGAGCTTCACAGCTTCTGGATGGCAGAGAAAAGGTTGACTCCCCCCTTCTTTACTGGCATTGGAGCAGAAGTGTCCCATATAGATTCTACTTCCCTCCTGGCTTCTCAGTGTGTTCAAGTGTCTAAAAAATGCCCCAGTTGCCTTTACCTAAAAGAGGAAGCACTTTGTACATTTGGGTGGGGATTCTGGGGATTCTGGCTTTTCTAGAAAAGGAAGAAAGCAGCTGGATGTTGGCATTTGGCTGCTGCCTCTCCTGGAGGAGAGAGGAAAAGTTGGTTCCCAGATGGACAGATAGCCACATTCAAGCTTTCTCTTCCCCAATGGCAGAATGCTCTCCATAATGTGCTAGGAAGTTTGTCAGTGACCCCAAAGCCTCAGAAAATCTCCATAGGAATTCAAAGTTTACATGCTACTTCCCTCCCAATCACCTCTGAAAGGACTTAGTAGAAGTGTGGTTATCTTCATCTACAGAGAGGGAAACTGAGGCCCTGAGAAGTTAAGGGACTTGCCCAGTAATCAAACAACTAGGAAAGGTGAAAACTGGTATTTCAACCCAGGGTTTCTGGCCCTGACTCCAATGATTCTTCTATTGCACTATGTTCCCTTTTTTAATTGGTACCAATAATGTCTGTCCCTATGGTCAATATGGTTGAATGTGGCAAGGAATTCCCTAAAGGAATGGAATTCAGAAAAAGCTCCTTTGTTTTGACGTGGTTTTCACTTCCTGGTGGCTCTCCTCCATCCCCTGCAATAAATAAGTGCAGGTGATCAAAATAAATGAACACATTGTTCATATTTGGCAATGTATGCTTCATCTTGTGAGGCAGCTGGTGGTGCAGTACTGGGCCTGGAGTCAGGAAGATCTGAGTTCAAATCTGGTCATAGACATTTACTAGCTGAGAGACCCTGGGAAAGTCACTGATCTTCTGTCTGTTCTTGCCTCAGGTTCCTCATTTGTAAAAATAGAGATGATAGTAGCCCTTACCTCCCAGGGTTGTTGCAATGATCAAATGAAATAACAGTTGAAAAAAGTGCTTAGCACCATGGTTGGTACTATGTAAATGTTGATTCCGTTACCCTACCCTCCTCCCTTGCCCAAAGTCTACCACCCCTAATGAGAGGTCCCTAATGATGAGTCTTCCTGATTCCAGGCCCAGTGCTCTGTCCACTACAGCGCCACCTAGCTTCCCCTTTCAGTTTCTATAATCTCCTAATTGGGAGCTGGACATAAAGACTAAAAGCTCAGGGAGGTCCACACGTCATTAGGTTGCCAAATTGGAGAAGGAAGGGACCAGAATGATTGAGTACAGCTGCCTCACGTGGCAGGTGAGGAAACTGAGTCCCAGAGAGAGGAAGGGACTTAATGGCACACTTAGTTTTGGTGGAATGTTTTCCATACTACTTTGTTTCTCATGCCTCTATTGCCTGCTACTATATTCTAGTAATCCTTATTGAATTGAATTAAAAGCTGGCTTTGTGGGTATTTAAGAAAAAGGGAAACATAAATATCCTCAACAAATGAATACATTAGTGGGTAGTTATTCACATTTGAAGAAGAAGCTTTGCCTTACAGGAAGATTGACAGTAGGATTCCTTTAAGTCTCATCTCAAGCATTTAAATGTTTGTTTAAAGATCATTAGCTTACTTGACAGGCTGGGGTAGAAAGGAGAAAGACATGAAGTTGAAGAATTAAAAGACAGTTTCTATTCAAGAGAGGCTGCTCGTTAGAGTAGAAGAAACACAAGGTTTAGGAGTTTAAAGCAGTGTTGTAACTAGGTTGGGACAGTAAAGGCTTTGTCCAGGGGCACTGAAGTTTAGAGGGTGCTTGAAAGCATTTTCAGTCCTTCAGCAGATGATACAACAAAACAGACCTTACCAGTTAGCCAGCAAGAATATGTTAAGATAGGAAACTGTTAGATAGACCACTTCTTTTCCATTCCACACACCAGGTGAGATCCCTTTGTCCCAAGAATGGCTTATAGAGGCATAAATACGGCTAATTACATATCTGGCAAAAAGATCTAGGCTGTCGTTCTGGTTCTACCACTTTTTAGCTGAGTGATGCTGTGTAAGTCACTTTACCTAAATGAATCTCAGTTTTCTTATCTATAAAATAAAACTAATTCTGTCAAGAGAACATGAGAAAGATTTCTCCCACCACAACCTCCCAGCATGATGGGTGGCCCTCTGTGGTGAACTTGCAGGAAGGCATGTAATAGATTTCCATAAGGATAGGCAGACAATGAATGGACTACAGTCTACACTGTTGGGGGGGGAATACCCATATCAATGAGATCACAGATTCTTTTCAGTATCAAAGTGTGGCTAGTTCCTCTGTCCAGGAGCAAGTACTGAGAGAGGCAGCTTTGAGAATCAAATTCCCCCTTTTTCCTTTCTTGCAGTTAATGAAATGTCTGACCTTTTACTGAAGGACTGGGCTATAGGACACCTAAGTATGTATCATTTCTCTAGACCAGTAATACCCACCCCACATTATCTCTACTTTTCTCAAAAGGTGTTGTGAAATTCTTAACATTGGTGTTAGTGATGTACTGCCCCCTTGCCCCCTGCCTCCAACACACATTACTTTGTCTATATTTTGTATTTGCTTTCTCCTATTAGAATGCAAACCCATTGAGGGCAGGAGTGGTTCCATTTTTGTCTTTGTCTCCCTAATACTCAGCATAGTGCCTTACTCATAGTAGGTGATTAATAAATGTTTTTTCATTCATTCATTTATTTGTAGCCCCAGTGCTCAGCATAGTGCCTGGCACATAGTAGGTATTCAATCTATTCTTCTTGAGTAAATTCATCAAAGGCATGATCCTGTATTCCCTCCCTTCCTCATGTGGGTATTAAGGAAGCATTTTATAAATTTTAAAGCTTTAGAAACGGGAAATATTATGTGTAGAGTTAAGGGTTATAACAGATCTAAGTATCAGCAACTGACCTTTTTTCTATGTTTTTTTTTCCTTTTTGGAGGGGTGAAGGTAGGGCAATTGGGGTTAAGTGACTTGCCCAAGGTCACATGGCTAGTAAGTGTTAAGTATCAGAGGCCGTATTTGAACTCAGGTCCTCCTCACTGCAGGGCTAGTGCTCTATTCACTGTGCCATCTAGCCACCCCTTTTTCAGTGTTTTTAAACTTTTCTTTCTCTGTGTATAGATATTATCACGCACTTCAGTCGTTATCTTCTGCAAGTATCTCCTATGCCTCCTGCAACAGAATTCCCAACCAGTTAACCAAGAACAGCCAGTAGGTCTTCAGCCCTTACTAATAAATTTCACAGTCCTTTGGTTCTCCTAGTCTTTCCCTATCTACTACCAAGAACAGGTTGGTGCTAAGATCCCTTTTGCTTCAGTCAAAAGTCTGAGAATCAAGAATCATCATAGATCCTGACCTGCTGTTGTCTACACTAACATAAGGGCACCCACCACTGGGAGCACACATAGACCGAAGAGATCCCTTAACATAAACCAGCTCTTCAAAGGACATGGACAGTGATTAAAGCCACTGACCCCCATGCAGGGCATGTGAACCTGACACATTGAGGCCCCTTGCAGATACAGACATGATATTTTTTGAGGTTGCATGATCTTCTTAGACAACTGTCCTACAAACTTGGGTCCGACTCAGTGATCATCATTCTGGGCAATATCAGGGAACCGAGGGGGTCAAATATGCAGAGACAATAACCAATAATAAACCCTTAAAGCACCTACTAAATGAATGATCAGTTCACAGCTCTTTGACTGGGTCCTCCTGTTCACTCCACACCATGACTAGGTGCTTGGTGGAAGTCTCAGAAAGGAATGACAGCCCAATGAACCAAGCATCCCCTGATTCCCCTGCTTTCCCGGTGTCAATGCCAGAGGTGTTTATAGCTGTCTGTGGAAGCCATCCCTTTCCTGCCACCTCCTTGAGTGTTTCCCAGCCTCTGTGAGCCCAGGGAGGCAGGCTCAGTCAGCCATGGTGATGGTGCCTTCATCCTGGGATGATGCCGTCAGCAAAGCTCATCCACCCCTACTTCCATCAGGAGCTCCCTCCCCCAGTGCTACCTCATGCCCAAGCTCGGAGTCTACTTGTGCCCTTGCCCCATTGCCCTTGGCATTATCTTTTTTCATAAGAAGACTAGAGGGAGCCCAGAAATTTTCCATTCAGATCTAGAATCAGTCAGGACCCCCACAACACAGTTCCCAGCACTGGGATTGATGCATTGGGGGAACCCTGGGACTCAGAATGCTACCCGGCACTCTGATACACATATTCACTCTCACCCCAAATCCAGGAGGCACCCTCTTTGACTGCTGACTCTAGTCCTCATATGCATTCATTCATCCATCACACGGATTATTTCTCTCAATCTTCACACACACTGAACTTGGACATCAGCTTCTGTGCTTTTTTGGGAACATATATCTTTTTTTCTTCCCGCTCCCCCCTCTTTCTTTCTCCCTTTCTCTCTCCCTCTCTTTCCCTCATCTCCACTCTTTTCTTCTTGCCCTTGCTCACTCACTCACCCAGTATGATCCATACACTATTCCCACTCTCCAAGTTTCAAATTGACTCATCCTTCCCAAATCACTCTTTCCTCTAGCAAATGCGTTTAGCTTCTTGCAATTCCTTCCACTCCCTCAGGGCCTAGTTTTTCCTAAGACACTTCCAGCGCCAGCAATGAGTGTGCACCTTGCAGCATCTGAAATATACTTGGAACATAACCGGTAGCACCCTGTACAGTGATTTTACCTGTCCTGGAGTATTCAGAGCATTTGATGTTGCCCATCGCTCAGGGACTTCATTATTAACACCCCCTCCTAAATTTCAAGGCTTCATTGAAATGAAATGCAGCTTTGCCTTATGGAGCAGTGTTGAGATTGGTAGATGACCCAGGTTCAGAAGTTGGCTTTTCTGGTTATTAGCTGTGTGACTCAGCAAGAAAATCACTTAACTTTCTGGACCTTGATTTCTTCATCTCTTAAAGGAAGGAGATTGAAATTGATCATCTCTAAAATCCTTTCCAGTTCTGAGATTATTCTATGCTCCAACATCCCTTTGTTATTTAAAAGTCTTTATTCTAAATTCTTGTATTCCATATCCTATTTCTAAGGTTTCACATTCTCCGACATTCTATGTTCTTTTATTTATTTATTTACTTTGCTTTTTGGAGGGCAATTGGGGTTAAGTGACTTGCCCAAAGTCACACGGCTAGTAATTGTGTCAAATGTCTGGGGCCAGATTTGGACTCATGTCCTCCTGACTCCAGCTCTGGTGCTCTATGCACTGTGCCACCTAGCCACTCCTCTATGTTCTAAGTAACCTTTCCAGCAGTGACATTCTTTGTTTTAAAATTCCTTTCATCTCTTGCAGTCCACATTCTTTATTTTAAGGGCCCATTGAACTTTGACATTCCTATGTTCCAAGGTCCCAATGTCCCCTGAGATTCTATATATTATGTTCTAAGGTCTTTTCCTTTACTTTCTGTGTTCTGTTTTCCAAGTTTCCTTCCATCTCTGAGAGTCTATATGTTCTAAAGGCCAGCTAAAGTTTGACATTTTGTATTCATAGGTCTCTCCTGTCTCTGTCTGACATTCCATGTTCTTTGTTCTCTTGGTTTTTCCCCTTCTGACATTCTGTGTTCTAGCTTTGAGATTCGGTTGTTTATTTTCTAAGGTCCCTTCTAGGTCTATAAGCTGGTGTTCTATGTACTTAGTTCTTATTTTCTGTTCTAAGGCCCTCCTAGCTCTTCTTACAAGCTCCATTTTTTTTTTTTTGTTCCAAGGGCCATCTTGACTTGGACAGCCCATGTTCTGAGGCCCCTCTCAGCTTGTATAATCTATGTTCTAAGTACTCTCTCTGCTTAGGTATTCTATTTTCAGGGGCCCCTCCAGTGCTCAGTCTCTGTTCTGTGTTCTAGTCCATATTCTCTGTCCTGAGGTCCCACTGACCTCTGACATAATGTTCTAAGGTCCGCTTGAGCTCTGGCTTTCTCTGATCCCATGTTCCTCTAAAATACCTGTCCCAGGAATTGGACTGTCTATTTCCATTTCCCACAGTCAAACAGAGCTGGGACTATTCTCAAGATAGGAGCAATTTTCACATGTCTTTCTTGTCCCTGCTGTCAGGAGAGGTGGATGGTTATTGCTGTTCAGACACATCCCTGGCAAGAGAACCAAATTTAATTTGGTTTAAATGTCCTCCCTGATGAGACAAAATAAATAACAAACTCAAAGGAAAAAAAATAATCAGACTACGTCAATCCAAATCTCCCAATGTCTAATAAAGGGCCAGCCAACGATTGGACTCCATAATGAGTTTGGGGGATGGCAATCTGCCGATTAATGTAAACTTTATTTAAAACAACTTGTTTTGAGGAAAAGCAAGTTCTAATAATGATTTTCTTTGCTTTTACTCCAGCAATTCACAGCAAGTCAACTGGAGGAAGGTTTAGCATAGTGGTAATATCCTTTCTATTACCTCGACACAATGGGAAACCCAGCTCTTCCAAGAAATCATTTTGCTCGGCAGTTGGTCCATAATTTCTTATAGATCTGAGGGACAAATGGATAAAATGCACATTTTAAGCAGGCGAAGCCTTTCTGTATGGAAGACTGGCTCCTGTCTGTGATTGACTTTGAATTTCATACATCATACAAGGGGCTGTGCCTGGGGAGAATGGCCTTTAGTCAAGAATGGTCTGGCTAACCAGGATAGATTTCCAAATGACTCCAACCCCTCTCATTTTTACTCTGCCTTCAAGGCTGAGGGGCACCTACCTTCACCTTCACCCTCTGCCCATTGACTCTCTCCTTTCAGGAATAGGAGCTGAATATACCCTTCCAACTCTCACTGCTGTTGGCTGCAGTTAGCCATTAGGATGTTGCATTTGGAGTGATTCAGATCCCGTTTCTGCCACTTGGTACCTGAGAGACCTTAGGTAATTTCCTCCTCTGCCCTGAGCTGGTTTTCTCCTCTATAAAAACAAAAGAGTTGGACTAGACAGCCAATTAGGTCCATCTCAGCTCTAGAGCTAACATCTTATGTGTAACCTTGGGGAAATCACTTCCCTTTCCTTCCATGGACAGAAGTTTCTTCATCTCTATTATGACGGGGATGGCGTGCGGGTTGGGGTGTGAGGGTTGAACTAAATGACCTCTGAGGCCTTTTTTAGTTCTAAATCTTTTAAGCTATTATAATTTTACAGATAAGGAACCAGTATGAGAAAAGTGAAGTATATGGGTTTAAATTTTGCCTTTGTCACTTACCACCAGTGAGTTTAGGCCAGTTTCCCTATCCCTGGTTTAGGTAAATTCATTCACCTGAGCCCCAGTTAATTCATCTATAAAATGGGGACAATAATACCCATGGTATTTACCATAAAGGGTTGTTATCAGGCTCAAGAGAAATAATGTGTATGAAGTTTTTTTGTGAGCCTTAAAAAATGTTATAGAAATGTCAGTTATTATTTGTAGAATAATTTCATGTATTTATAATAATGCTAAAAGAGGCAGTGTGATATGATGGAGAGATACATGTAGCATTAAAACTAGGAAGCCCTGAGTTCAAGTCTCATCTCTGACCCATCCCGGATGTTTGTAGCCTTAGGCAAGTCAATTCAATTCTTAGGATGCTAAGCAGATCTTCACGATGCTAAGTCACAGCGAGGGTGCTGAACTACATTCAGAGGAGGGATTTGCTCATCTGGGGGTTCCCTTAATGACAGGTCTAGTCACTGTCTCCATGATGATGCTGGGGAAAAGGAAATGTGATGGAATTAAACAGCTCTTGAGTAAATAGAGATCTCTACCAACATCTGTTTGGCGACCAGGTCCAAGAACACCTGGCCACACAAATGGCTAGTGGAGATGGCATTGGTAGCGAACTCTTTCAGCTGACTTGGTATCTCTCAGCCTATACGTAGACTTCTCTGCTGTGCTCTCAGTGAGAAGCACAGCTGGAGAAATATTTAATTTTGACATTAGGTAGAAATGATTGAGTGCTTCTTTGCACCTGCTCCATGGAATCACTCTCTTTTCCAAATGATTTCTTGGCTCTGCTCCCTCTCTTAGACTCTTCTACTGCCCCTAGATATGCTTTATTGACATAGGCTGTGACTATCTTTCTCTCCATCCCTCCCACCCCAACTCCTATTAGCCTGCATTTAAAACTGGGAGGGGGCCTTGGAGGTCTATATCAACCTCCACTCTATTTTTTGTCATTAAATATATTTCATTCATGCATTTCGTTTGGACATCACAATCTTTTCTGGAAATATTCCTCCCTCCACCAAATCGAACCCTCTCTTGTAATAAAGAAAAACAGATAAGCAAAAATGGTAATCTCATCTGATAACATACATACCTTTCTTCCCTAGTAGTCCCCCACCTCTGTGCTGAGAATAAATTTTAAAATCTGCTCTGCAATCCCTTTATTTTCTAGATGAGGAAATCATACAGTCATACAGGGGGAGTAAGTCAAAATCAACAAGCATTTGTTAAGCACCTACTAAGTACTGTGTTAGGGGATTCAAAGACAAAGAACTGAACCAATCTTTGTTCTAAAGGAACTTATGTTCTATAGGGAGGGACAAGACAAATGCTATAGTGTCTTCACCCTCCTTCAGGTCATTATCACTTCTCTCCTGGACTATTGTAATAGCCTCTTATTGGGACTCCCTGCCCTCAGTCCTGTCACAATAATTGGAAAGTGCTTAGCACATAGTAAGTACTTTATTATTATTGTTATTATTATTATCCCATTTCTCATGCAGCTGCCAAAATAATCTTCTTAAGGCACAACAGATATGACCAGTTACTTGCTTGCATTCAATACCTCTGTCCTTGGTTACTGGACTTTTAGGCTTTTCCCAAATGTCTCAAAGCCCCCTACAGTGGCCCCCCTACTCAGATAAGACTCTGAGCTCTGGACCAGCCTGTCCTGGATCTTACATTTTCCAATAGTATGGTACAGGGGAAGTTATACTGACTCTAGGGTCAAAGGTTGTTGTTCAGTCTTCTTCAGCTGTGTTGTTGACCCTCTTTGGGGTTTTCTTGGCACAGATACTGGAGTGGTTTGCAATTTCCTTTTCCTCCTCATTTGACAGATGAGGAAACTGAGGCAAACAGGGTGAAGTGTCTTGCCCTGGGTCACACAGCTAGTAAGTGTCAGAGGCCAGATTTGAACTCAGGAAGATCAGTCTTCCTGACTTCAGGTCTGACTCTCTTTGCACTGTGGCATCACCTAGGTTCAAATTCTGCCTCTGTTACTTGTTCAAGGATTTTGTTTTTCATTTCTTTTTTTTCTCAATGAAGGGGGCAGATGGGATGGAAGAAGGAGATGAGGAGAGAAAATAGATTTTTATGAATTGGAAAAAAGCTCCACAAGAATGCATCACATTTATTTCCTTATTTCCTTTTTTTTTGGAGAGGGGAGGGTAGGGCAATTGGGGTTAAGTGACTTGTCCAAAGTCACATGGCTAGTTTTTGTGTTAAGTGTCTGAGGCCGGATTTGAACTCAGGTCCTCCTGACTCCAGGGTCTGTGCTCTATTCACTGAGCCACCTAGCCAACCCTTCCTCATTTCCTTTTTTCTTTTTAAATGGGATTACTAAGCTTGTAAATAAGGAGAATGTTATAATTATAGATTACTTTGTTGTTGTTTAGTTGTGTCTGACTCTATATGACTCCACAGACTTTGTCCATGAGGTTTTCTTGGTAAAGATGATGAAGTGGTTTGCCATTTCCTTCTCCAGTGTGTCCCCATTTTACAGATGAGGAACTGAGGCAAATAGGAGTTAAGTGACTTTCCCAGAGCTAGTAAGTGTCTAAGGCCAAATCTGAACTCAGATCTTCCCAACCCCAGGTCTGATAGTCTTTCCACTACACCACATAGTTGTCTAATAAAACTACTCAGATTTTATCAAAGGCTTTGACATGCTGTTCTTGTAGAACTCATGGAGGATTGTGGGGGTAAATAACAGTATGATTAGTTGAATACAGAACCATTGAATGCCTGGACCCAAAGAAACAATAGTTCAGTGTCCATATGGAAAGAAGTAGAGTGCCCCAGAGGTCTTCAAGTTATCAGTATTATCATAATAGCCATGATTTCTATAGTTCCTACTACATGTCAGTCATTGTGCTAAGCACTTTATAAAAGCTATCTCATTTGATTCTCACAATAACCCTGCAAGGTATGTGCTTATTTTACAGATGAGGAAACTGAGGCAAACAGAGTGATTTACCTAGGGTCACTCAGCTAGTAAATGTCCATGGCTGGATTTGAACTCAGGGCTTCCTGACTCCAGACCCAGAGTTCTTTCCATTGCAGTGCCATCTAGCTGCATATCACATTTGCAAATGACATTGAGCTGGGAGGGCTAGAAAGGAAGCAATTGTTAAGGGCCTGATATGTACCAGATGTCATTGGATGAAAGTCAGAATTCAAAATGATCTTGTTAGGTTACAATATTGGGACCAAGTCCCCCAAACCACATTTCCAAAGAAGAATGGTGAAAATGCATAGCATCATCTAGCTACCCTCTTTCCCTGCAAAAGACATCAGTGTATTGCCTTGATGGGGTGGGGCTGTTATCACTATTATTGCTAATGGGAATGAATGGGGAATATATGAATATATATACACACACACACACACATACATATACACACAGAGAATATTTTAAGTAACCAGGATTTAAAGTATATACCATTTATATTTTTAAATCCTTGTATTGCTAAGATATATGTGGAATAACAAAACGATATTTAAAAAGAATAAAGAAAATGAAGGACCTAGACAAGATGGCCTTGAAAGTTCCCTCTAACTATAGATATGTGACAATAAAAAAGAATATTGGGCCAAATATAATGAGATGGAAAAAAATGGAGGCAGGGGCATACCAGTGATTTCAGTGGTTTGAGAAATAGCTCTCTCTATGGAAACTTTCCTTACTGTTACATGTTAGCTACTTGCCTATAACTGATAATAGCCTTGGAAAGTTGTCCGGGGAACCCTGAGAGGTTGAATTACTAGTCATTCACATAGTTAGTATGTGTTAGTGGCAGGACTTGAATCTGGGTCCTTCTGATATGTGCTATATTATGCTCAATAGGAAATTTAATAACTATAAATGTCAAGTCTAATACTTTTGTATTGGACTAGATGACTTCTGTCATAACTTCCCACTCTCAGATTTTATGGGTTCAAAAAATCAGTGTCATAAGTAGAAAATGGCATCAGAACAGGTTTAGATAGCAACTTCTCTGAATAAGATTGAGGGGCCTATAGGCTCAGTAGGAGTCAATAGAATGTTCTAGCATCCGAGAAAGCTAATGCCATTTTGGGTAGCATTAAGGGAGGCATTACCTCCAGGAATAAAGGAGGTCATAGAGGCCCTCTGTACTCTGCTCTGGTCATACCACATCGGGAGTATCGCATTTATTTCTGGGTAGCATATTTTACTTTTTTTTTGCTTTTTTTTGGAGGGCAATTTTGGGGTTAAGTGACTTGCCCAAGGTCACCTGGCTAGTTTTGTGTTAAGTGTCTGAGGCCGAATTTGAAAGGGTGGCATATTTTAGAAATATGATATCACTTATCAGCTGAAACACACCTGGAGGAAGGCAACCAGCATATTAAAAAGTTTTGAATCCATTTTACAAGGAGATCAGTGGAAGGAACTAGAGATATTAAGACTGTAGAACAATCAGGCATGACTCATATAACAGTTGATTTGATGTCTCTATTAGATACTTTTTCTGTTTACCCAGATTCAGAGCTAGTTATTAGGGTTGGATACTACAAAGAGACACATTGAGGCTTGATGGTCTAACAATGGGAGCTGTCCAAAAGTGAGATGGGTTGCCTTGAGAGATTGTGAGTTCCGCCTCTTTGGAGGTTTGGAGATAGATGGCCGAAGGTTGAGTATGTTATAGGGAGGATTATTTTTCAGGTATGAGTTGAATAACATGACCACTGAGGTTCCTTCTGACTCTGATATTCTGTGATTCTTGTGGTCTACCTTAGAGGAAGAGATGAGATTGTTATGAAAACCCTCCTTTGGTAGAACTAGTTTCACCTCTTTGAGTGTGATCAATGGCCCAGTTATACACTGAATTCAACTCTAAAGTGAAGGGCAATGTTAGAAATAAGAAAAAGTTGCAGGCTCTGATACTATTGCTACTATCTCTGATCTCCACTCGAGTGATATAACCATTTGGGGAGCTGTGATGAGAAAGCACTAGCAAGGTGGAGCTATCTGATTGGCGTGCTTTTGATCTCTCATAGTCTTCATGGGAAGAGAGAATTCATATGTGTGTGGGGGCAGTGCTGTAGAAAGGAGGGTACAACATGAACCCACAATCTGGATAGGAGGATGATTAACAAATGGGAAGTGATTTTGTGTGTCTGTCAACTGTGCCCCTCCTGCAGCTTTGGGGATGCTTTCAAGTTCCAGGTGATACAAAAAAAGTCCAGTTGTGTTTGAATCTAGTTGGTCCTCCTTCCTGGGAGCCATTCCATGCAAGGCTTCTGTTGGCTTAATGTGTGTGAAGTAAATTATTTTAAGAAACTTATACCGTGAGGATCTTAGATGGCATCCTTATGAGTATACCCTTCACTGATGCAGAGCTCTATACCTTAGTACATTTTTTATGAGTAACTGGGCCCCAAAGTATCATCAGTCACCAACCCTGGGTGGATAATATTCTGGTGCTGAACCTCTCTGACCTACTGTAGCTTGGTCATCCAATGGTAGACATACTATCTGTTACTGGACCAGGCCTATCCTCAAAACTCTTCCACCTTAGTAGAACCTAACAGAGCTTGTGTCCTCTTGGCATAAACTTTCAGAGCCCTGAGTCAACCCCTCATCATTCTGAGGCATCAGACAAGGACTTAAAATGACAGACATTTCATAAAATGTTTCATGCCGACTCTTAGGATCATTTATGATTTTTTTAAAAGAAAAGAAAAGGGAACAAACAATCTGGAATCATCTAACTACCAGGGTCGAGGGCTTTCTGAGGTCCATGAAATAAATGAGGGCCAATCTGAGTGGGGGCAAAGGGAAATGTCGTCCAGGAGAGAAGGGGCCAAAGTCACAACAATAAGCCGATAAGGAAATTGGGTGAAAGAGCAGAAAGAAATGAGGGTGAATTGATGCTAGGCATTTCTCAAGACAGAAAGGAGGCAGAGAAATAGGAAGGTGATTATAGGCCAGCTTCTCCTAAAAGGAATTTCTCATAAAAGAGGATAATGGCATATGAAATTGTCGATGGGAAATGAAAAAGGACAGCAGTGAGATGGTGTCAGCAGAGCGCCTTGCTATGGAGGAGAAAAGCAAGGATTGGCAGAGAGAGTAGCAGACATTCAACTGGCTGTGAGGGGATCAGGTGGGGTCCTCAAACTCTCTCTAGCCATGGCCCAACTCACAGGATGGGCAGGAGGAGGGAGCTCAGGAGAGATGCTGTCACTGCTATGATTCAGTAAGACTTTTCTATTTGGTGAGTTGAGAAACAGAAACCCTCTTTTCTAGGGCCAATAAGGATAGACATTGTTGGAGAAATGATTGTGCCTCTAATTGGGATGTGGCAATTTTAGCTTAACGAGACAGAACTGAAAACCAAAATTGCTGCCATTGTTGGCTTCATAGCAATTAGAGCTATTGAGTTTGGACCAGGGCTCGAGAAGGATGTAGGCATATGGTGAATAAGTCATTGACAGAATGGAATGACTCAGATGGTTAGTCACTGGAGGAGCTCTGGGGCCTGGAGACTAGAGGAGGAAAGTTCCGACCAGTTGTTTGATATTGGCAAAAACCCTATGCTTGTTTGATGACATTTCTCTGACCTGCTAAGTATTATCTAGCTCTCCTATTCCCCTTAGCCATCACACTGATTCCCTCTTTAGACAAGATCGAGCCAATGCAAGATGTTTATTGAACACCCATTGTATAGGGCCCACTGTTAGGCATTTAGCACTTTGTCCCTCAGCAGCACATTTTATTTCCTGCAATTCCCTTATTCTATCACATACTCTTGGGCACCTCTGAAGTTCTACCCCCCTCTAATGAGCAGGGCAACATTGCCTGACTTGATTTTGAGGATGAGCTATGATGTGGGTTTCAGAGGGCTGGCCATATTTAACAAATGTTTAGATAGAGACTGGATAAAGAACCTTGTACAATGGGCACATACGCATTCCCATTGGCAGCTTTTGGGGGAGAAAACAAGAGCATTGGAGGGGTGAGTTGCCATGGCTGTGACTGTTCTCTGATGATAAAGTTTCAATTTAAAAACATTTAAGTGCCTACTATATTCCAGGCCCTGGGCATAAAATAAAACCAAAAAATTCATCCAGTTAATTTAGGAAACATTTCTTTAAGGACCTACTATGTGCCAGATAGTGTGCAAGGTGACAAAGATCCAAAGACAGAAATAAAGCAGGTCCTACCCTCAAAGAGATTATCTTTTTTTTTCCTTTTTTTGGAGGGGGAAGGCAGGAAAATTGGGGTTAAGTGACTTACCCAAGGTCACATGGCTAGTTTTGTGTTAAGAGTCTAAGGCCAGATTTGAATTCAGGTCCTCCTGACTCCAGGGCCGGTGCTCTATTCACTGCACCACCTAGCTGTCCCAAGAATTTATCTTCTATTGGTAGAAAACAGGAGATATTTATTTGGCTGCTCCTTTTCAGAGTTCTATGTGGTATCTCCACCCTCATCACACTCACTAACTGTGAGTGTCCACAAAAGGACCCTCTTCTCTTCTATACTTTCACATTGGTAAGCTCACCAGTTCCTCTGAGTTTTACAATCATATCTATACTGATGATTCCCAAATCCATATATCTAGTCTAGTCTTTTCCCTGAGCTCCAGGCCCAAATCTCCAAATGACTAGACTTCTCAAACTGGATGTCTGCTAGGCGTCTCAAAGTCAACATGTCCAAAATCAAACTCTTTTTCCTCTACCCCACCCCTATTCTAAAGATTGTCAAGGGTACCACCATTCTTCCAGTAACCCAGGTTTGAAAATTTGGCGCCATCCAGTGTTGGATGTGGAATCAGGAAGACCTGAATTTGAATTCTCCCCCAGTAATTTGCTGACTGTGTGACTTTTAGCAAGTCACTTACTTTAAGACTCAGTTTTCTCATCTGTAATATGGACAGAGATAACAACGTTGGGTTCCTACCGTGGAACAAACAGGAAGCTCTAATGGCCATTGATTATGGCTCTGACCCCCACCAAGGTTTTCCATTTTAAGGTTAGGAGATTTAGAGGTGGAAGTTAAGAGATCAGAGGCTTATAGAATCATGGATCATAGTGTTGTTGATTTAGAATCAGAAAGGAACCAAGAGACCATCCTATGTAACCTCCTCATTTTACAGAGCAAGGAAATAAGGCCAAGAGAGGAGTGACCTAACATAGGATCAGAAATCTAGAGTTGGGGGCGTCTAGGTGGGACAGTGAATAGAGCACCAGCCCTGGAGTCAGGAGGACCTGAGTTCAAATCTGGCCTCAGACACTTGACACACTTACTAGCCATGTGACTTTGGGCAAGTCACTTAACCCCAATTGCCCTCCCAAAAAAGAAATCTAAAGTTAGAAGTCACCTTGGAGGCCAGCTACTTCATCACCCTCATTTTTCTGAGAAGGAAACCAAAGCCAAGTGACTTGCCTAAGGTCACACAACTAAGTGAGAGGGAGAATCAGGATTTGAACTCAGGTTGGCTACCTTCAGATCCAATACACTTTGCCAGCTTAGTCAAAGGATCTTCTTTTTTTAGCCTCGTATTACCAGCTACCCCCTGGAAAACTAGTATTAGCTGGCATTTCTATAGACCTTTCAGGTTTGCAAGGCACTATACATGTTATCTGATTTTATCCTTCCAACAACCCTGGGAGGTAGGTTCTATTATTGTCCCCATTTTATAGATGAAGAAACTTAAGCATAAAGTGATTAAGTGACTTGCTATAAGTCATACAACTAGCAAGTAACTATGGCAGGATTCAAACTCAGGTATTCCTGACTCCAAGTCCAGCAATGGGTGATACCAAATTTTCAAAACTGGGTTACTGGAAGCATGATTATACCCTTGACAGTAATAAGGAATAGAGCTAGAATTCCACCCCTGCTCTCCAGAGTCATTGTTTAGAAAGCCCCACATCAGGGGCTGTGATGGTTTCCCCTAAATGCAGTACAGAATTAAACATAGTGTGTATTGCCTTTCAGGAACATGAAGGCACTTGATGTGCTGAGCCAGCAAAAGGGTTGGGGGAGGCCATCCCGCTCTTCCACTCCCTCCTCTGAGCCATCATCCGGGATTTAGGCAAATGTTAAGAATGATGAATGAGCCCCAGGAAGAGATCTCACTGACTGCAGGCCAGAAGCTGGAAATGGATTAGATAGGGCAGCTGAGAGTGAAGGGCTGGCCTGATACAGACACCCAATCACTGCTGGGACTTGGGACCAGCATCCAGCTGTATTGATTAGCTGTTCCGAGGACCATAGGAAAACCATCATGGTGAAGTGCTAGACAGTGGCATCTACTTCGAAACAAGCAAGTTAAGGGGTCACTCTTCCAGTATCCAGCCCAAAGGGGAGTACAGAAGGCCCTAATCAGAAGCAGCCTGATGTGAGAGAAAATGCTGAACTGTGGAGTCAAAAGATACAGTCCCTCTTTGGCCCCGCCACATGCTGGCTTTGTAGATTCACAGATTGTCAGGGACTTTAGAGAACATTTTGTCGGTCTCTTTGTCCACTGACCTTTTCTCAATCCTTATCCTTCTTGATCTCTCTGTAGGCTTTGACGCTGTTGGAGACTATCTTCTGTCTAGGTATCCAGGACACTATTCTCTCCTGGTTCTCCTCCTGCCTATTTAACCTCTCCTTTTGTATCTCCTTTGTCGGATATTTATCCAGGTCATATCTCCTAACCAAAGGTATCCCCCAAGGCTCTGTCCTGGCTCCTCTTCTCCTCTCCTTTTATATTATTTCACTTGGTGATTTCATCATCTCTTTGTAGATGACCGTCAAATCTACTTGTCCAATTGTAACTTCTCTCCTGGTCTCTAACTTTGCATTTCCAATTGTCTGTTAGATATCTCAAACTTATTGTGCTCAACATTGAACTCACTCCTTTCTTCTTCCTAATTTCCCTATTACTATTATCAATTACTATTGAGGGTACCACCATCCTCCCAGTTATCCAGGATCACAACCTACAACTCCTTATTCTCACCTGCCATATCCAGTCTGTTGCCAAGGCCTGTGTATTTTACCTTCTTAATATCTCTTGCATACTTCCCCCTGACACTTCTACTACCCTAGATCAAGTTCTCATCCCATAATTCCTAGACCATTATGATAGCCTGCTGGTTGGTCTCCCTGTCTCAAGTTTCTCTCTTCTCTAAACAACAGGCAAATTAATCATCCTAAAACATAGTCCTGACCATATCACACCCTCCCCCCAGTCAATAAACTCCAGTGGTTCCCTATCACCTCCAGGATCAAATATAAAATCCCCCATTTGTCTTTTAAAGCCCTTCAAAACTTGGTATCTTCTTGCCTTTTCAGTCTTATACTTTAATCCCCTCCATGTTCTTTTCGATCCAGTGACACTGGTCTCCTTGTTGTTTTTCAAACATTATACTCCATCTCCCAATTCTGGGCATTTTAACTGGCTCTCCCTCCATATCTCTACCTCCTGGTTTCCCTGGCTTCCTTCAGGAAGTCTCATCCAAAGTCCTACCTTCTTCAAGAAGCCTTTTCTAGTCTCCATATCAGTGCCTGTCCCCTAAGATTACATCCAAATTTATCCTGTGTAGATCTTGTTTGCACATGGGTATTTACATGTTCTCTCCCCCACTAGATTGTGGGCTCCATGAGAGCAAGGACTGTCTTTTGCTTTTCTTTGTATCCCCAGTACTTAGCACAATGCCTGACATATATTAGGTGCTCAGTAACATACTGACTGGCTGCCTCTTCCCCTTTCCCCATCATGTTACATAGTAGCAGAGCTAGGATTCATTCACAGCCAGATCTTCTGACTCCTTGCCTAGGACTCTCTCCACTGCATTGTACTATCTCCCATGGGACAGTGGGCAGATCATTTCAATCCTGTTTCCTCAGCTGGAATGGTACCTCTTCTCTGTAACTCACAAAGGTTTCCTGAGGAAAATATCTTATAAATTTGAAAGCCCTCAAGATATTGGAGATCCACAGCTTTTCCCTCTTGCCTGAGTGGTCGGCCTGCCCCAAATTTCTCCCTGCTGTAATCCCTCTTCCACTCAGCAACCTAAGTGATTTTCTGAAAGCTCAGATCAGATCACATCACTTGCCTGCTCAGTGGCTCCCTATTACTTCTAGAACCAAATACACACTCCCCTGTTGGGCATTTCAAGTCCTTCACAACCTGGCTCCAACTTACCTTTCTAGCATTATTATACATTATTCCCATTCACACACTTTTTGATCTAGCGAACTGGTCTTCTTACTGCTTTTCACCCATGACACTTTATCTTTGCACAGGCTGTCTGTCTGCCTTGCTTGGAATGAGCTTCCACGTCGATGCTTTTTTGTCATTGTTGTTCAGTCATTTTAATTGCGACCCCATTTGCAATTTTCTTGGCAAAGATACTGGAGTGGTTTGCTATTTCCTTCTCCAGCTCATTTTGCAGATGAGGAAACTGAGGTAAACGGGGTGAAGTGACTTGTCCAGGGTCCCACAGCTAGTAAGTGTCTGAGGTCAGATTTGAACTCAGGTCCTCCTAAATCCAAGATGGGTGCTTTATTCATATCCACTGCCTAGCTGCCCTCTCTGCCTTTTCAGATCTTTAATTGCCTTCAAAGCTTAGCTTAAATTTCTACAAAATACCTCTCTTGATCCTCTGACTGATAGTCCTTCCCCCTACCCAAATTACTTTGTATTTATTTACACATATATATATATATATTCACATACATACATGTATATATACCTATACATTTCCCAGGAGATAAGAGGTCAAAGGATATGGACAATAAATTCTTAAAAGATGTGAACAGTTTAGCAACTATATGAATAAATGATCCAAATCACTACTAATGAAAGAAGCATAAATCAAAATAACTGTGAGGTTTCACCTTGCACCCAGCAAATTGATAATGATAATAAAGGATAAGAAGAATTGGTTTTGCAGGGGTTTAGGAAAAATGGACATATTCATGCTTGGCTGGTGAAGCTGTGAATTGGTTCAACTATTCTGGAAAGCAATTTAGAGTTATGCAAATGAAGTGATTACATTGTTCATGTACTTTGACTCAGGGATTCTACTGCTAGGTAAATACACCAAAGAGATCAATGACAAAGGGAAAATCCCCCTACTACTACAAAATATTTAAAGCAAGGCTTTTTGTGGTAGCAAAGGTTTGGAAACTGAAATACCCATTGATTGGGGAATGATTAAACAAATTGTGCTACTTGAATGTAATGGAATATGACTATGAAAGGATGAATATTATGAATACAGAAAAGCAATGAAAAACTTATATGAACTGATGCAAAGTGAAGTGAGCAGAAGTCGGAAAACAATATATATGACTACAACAATAAAAAGGAAAGAACAATAAAACAATTAAAACTGGATGCTGTATAACTACATCGACCAAACTTAGCTCCAAAGAAGATTTGACAAGACACTTTTTTTACATCCCACTTCTTTACGGGGGGCGGGGGGGGACACAATAGGTATAGAATAGTATGTATGTGTTTAGCTGTTTTTATATCTTAGTTATATGGATTTCCCCCCTTCCTTTTGTCTTCATTTTAAGGGGTTGGCTCTCTTGGAGGCAATGGGCAAGACATATTGTGGGAAATGTAGGACTTCAAAACCATGCTTCTGTCTAGTTCTGAAATTTGTCTCAATTCTTGGGACCTCTTCCTAGAACATCCAATTATCCCTGTGGCCTTTTTATGTTGGAATTTCCCTCCATGAGTTCCATCTCCTTTTCCAATTGATGAGCTCCTCCTGGGCCTTCCATTTTGTGGAGAGACCTGTTCCTGCCTACATTCTGTTCTTGGCCCTTTTCCTCACTTACGGACTTCAAAACTATTCCCCCAGTCTGGGTACCTTCATATCCTCTTCCTCCCTCTCTCCTCTTTTCAGCTTCCTTTTATATGTTGTCTTCCCCCATTAGAGTCTAAACTCTGAGTGCATGGACTTGCTTTTTGCTTGGGTTTGTGTCCCCAGGGCTTAGCATAATGCCTGGCATACAGTAAAAACCTATTAAGTTCTTGTTTCCTTCCTTCCTAAAGGCAAAAGATAGCAATAAAATTTGTTTTTAAAAAATAATTGAATATAGTTAAACTTAAGATGCTTGGTGATCGATTATCCTGTTAAGTCCAACTTGGGCCTTTCTAGATCCCTTCTGTTATTAGTATTCTCTTTCTCTGGACATTGCTTTGCAAATACTTAGTCTTTATTTATTGTAATCTCTGGTCTTCTTATATTATGGTGAAACGGCTATTACTAATAATAGTAACTCAAATTTCTATAGCGTTTAAGGTTTTCAAAGTGCCTTGTGGGAGTAACATAGTCCCATGGCATACCTCCCCACCCACCCAATGTAAGCCCCTTGGAGGCGAGGACCCTCTGATTTTTGTACTTGTATTCCTTATTCCTAGCACAGTATCTGGTACATAACTTATAATTTAATTGAAATCATCCCTCATCCCCATCACTAGCACCATCATTAGTAATACTATAATTCTTCCACTACTGACCCTTTAAGAATCAGTCAAGGCTCCTGGGTGTTTTCTCCCAAGAGTGTAACATTTGATTACTGTGGTCTGTTTTCTGGTTAGGCATCTGCTACTTTTCCCAAGAACTATTTTGTTCTGCATTCCTACTATGAAGCACTTTTCCTGGGGGGTCTGGATGGGCTGTTTTCAATATCAGGCTCATTTGATCTTTCTCACATTTAAACATTCACATAAGCCATAAGGGACCCATCCCATAAACCATCTCACTAAGATGAGAACATTAGGTTGTCTTCATTGTTCTTATTTACACCTTGGAGAAAGTGGCAGGTGTTTGCTGAGGGATTCAGGGGAGTTTCTTTGCCAGTTATGACTTTAGAATACAGGAGAGGGGGAAATGATGATGATGAAAATCACAGATTGCCTGTCTCCATATTGTGCCTTCCCCTGTCTCAAGGAAAGGGGTCATCTTGAGCTATTTCTCCATAGTCCCTTTCAGCTCTCTTATTTTGTTATCCCACTGTGTAACCCTGGACAAATCATTGCTGTAAGTCTCAGTTTTCTCTTCCATAAAATCAGCATGATAATCTTAATACATCTTCTAACAGGGTTGTTGTGAAACAAACACTTTGTAAACTTTAAGGCGTTATAGAAATCTGAGTTGATATGATTAATAATAGCCATTTATCATAAATGTTAGACAACCACAGATGGGCAAGTATCTGGGTTTTAGGAAAAAAGGAAATGGAAAAAGAGAAAAGTATAATCATTAAACATAGACTGTCAGGGTTAGAAATTATAATATTAGATGACACTTAGGTAGTCCTTGGGGTATTTCTTCCTCAAATATGGGGTCCTAGGAAAACTACCTTCATTCTCCATATATTCACATTCAATCAAAAACCATAGTTCACAAACCCCTGCCAATGTGTCTAGTTTAACTGGTAAATAAGAG
>WOXC01006857.1:0-101278 GCA_011680675.1 Gymnobelideus leadbeateri
CAAAGTACAAGTCTAGGAAATTGAGCTACAAAGGGAATTGAACTTAAGAGCAGAGATGCAATTTCTCCCCAGTTGGAAACTTTTCATTGCTTCTAAGTGGTCAACAGTTGTCACTGTTTCAGGGCACTGCAATGTCAGGACAGGCAGTCTTATTATTTAATTGATTTTCACTGTCATGCTGAGTTTATGGCTTCAGCAAGACCAGATGGGATAAGAATGACTTGCTTTAATGTTGTTGAGACACACAGACCAGGGGAAATGGGACCTGAGTAATCTAATGTTGAGAGAGGAGAAAGAAATATATGGAATGTTGGGGAGGGTTCTGGCTTCAGTGACTGGTTATTGGGGAGCTGAAGGATTTTCTCTGGCATTATTGGGGTAGGAGTAAAAAAAAATCCACATTTTTAGAATCAGTTTGAGGGTCTTATTATTCTAAACACCACATGTACAAGTTTGAATATATTCAGCAACACTCCTCTGAAGTTTTGTCATCTCCTCTGAATTTTTGAATATAGGTCCAATTCAATTCAACAGATACTTAACTCTCTACTATTTGATAGGTATTGTGCTAGGAACTTAATAGTGGGGTTGTTATTGTTTGTCTTTCATTCTTTTTTTTTTTAAACAAATGCTTTATTAACTCTGTTTTACATCATTCATTTCCGCCAGATTTTGAGTTAAAATCATTTTCCCCCCATTATTCCCCTACCCAACCTCCCAGAACACTAATCCCACAAGATATCACTTCCTCCAATCTGCTCTCTCCCATACCCCCCATACCCCCATCGACTTTTCCATTAGAGTAAGGTGAGTCTTTGCATCCCAATGCCTGCACATCTTATCTCCCTATCACAAGCAAAAGAGTATTAATAATAGTATTTATATATATTTGAAACATTTAATGTTAAGACCTCGAATTTCAGATCCATTTCCTTCCTCCCTTGTCACCCATTCCCTCTTGGAGATAAGTAATTCAGTATATGTTGTACATGTCTAGCTATGCAAAACATTATCATAGTAGATATATTGTACAAGGCTGCTTATAATTCCCTCCCACTCATACCACCCCCCACCTGGTCTATTCCCTACATGATCCTGTCCCTCTTCTATAGTGGGTACTTTCAACCTCCCCTCCCCCCAAGGATGCCCTCCCATCCATCATCCCTCCTCTCATCCCCCTTCCCCCTATCCTGCTGCAGGTTGAGATATCCCATTTAGTATGTATGTCACTTTCTCCCTGAACCAAATTCAATGTGAATGTGGTTTTGCTTTTTTAGCCTTCCTTATTCTCCCCCTCCTTTGCAACCACTTCCCCTTGCTTCTTCTACATGGGATAGTTTACCCTACCCTGTCTCTCCCCATCTCCTCTTGCCACTTTCCTCTCTCACCTCATAATTTCATCCCTTGAGTATTCTCCCTTCCCAACAAATTCAACCTATGCCCTCTATCCATATACACACACATTCACATATGTATTCATATGACCACACACCCTTCTTCCATTATTTTCATAGTGAGAAAGATATCATCAGTCACAGTTATTGCTTTTCCATATAGGAATGTAAATAGTTCAACTTTGATAAGTTCCCCTTGATCTCTCTTCCCCGATTACCTTCTCAGGCATCTCTTCCTTCTTGTGTCTAGATGTCAAATTTTCTATTCAACTCTGGTTTTTTCCTCAAGAATGCTTGAAAGTCCTCTATTCCACTGAATGACCATATTTTCCCCTGAAACAAAATACTCAGTTTTGCTGGGTAGGTGACCCTTGGGTTCATTCCCAGTTCTTTTGCCCTCTGAATATCATATTCCATGCCCTTCAATCCCTCAGTGTAGAAGCCGCCAGGTCCTGGGCTATTCTGATTGTGTTTCCACAATATTGAAATTGTTTCTTCCTGGCTGCTTGGAGTATTTTCTCCTTGATCTGGGGATTCTGGAACCTGGCTATAATATTCCTGGGAGTTTTCTTTTTGGGATCTTTTTCAGGAGGTGATCTGTGGATTCTTTCAACCTCTATTTTGCCCTCTGGATCTAAAACATCAGGGCAATTTTCCTTGAGAATTTCTTGAAGGGTGATTTCTAGGTTCTTTCTTTGATCATGGCTTTCAGGTAGTCCAATAATTTTTAAATTGTCTCTCCTGGATCTATTTTCCAGGTCAGTGGTTTTTCCCATGAGATATTTCACATTGCCTTCTAATCTTTCATTTGTTGGATCTGCTTAACAGCATCTTGATTTCTCATAAAGTCATTAGCTTCCATTTGCTCCAGTCTAACTCTGAAGGAATGAATCTCCTCAGTGAACTTTTGAGATTCTTTTTCCATCTGGCAAATTCGACTTTTTAAGGCATTCTTCTCCTCATTGCCCTTTTGGGCCTCCTTTGCCATTTGAGTTAGTCTATTTTTTAAGGTGTTGTTTTCCTCAGTCAGGCTGTTGACCCTCATTTCATACTTTTCCTGCATCCTTCTCATTTCTCTTTCTAATTTTTCCTCCACTTCTCTTATTTGATTTTTAAAGTCCTTCTTAAGGTCCTCTATGGCCTGCAACCCGCTCATGTTTTCCCCTGGGGCTTTTGGAGCAGGACTTCTGACCTCACAGTCCTTTTCCCGCTCTATGCCCCCAAAATAGGAGTCTAGGGTTTCATTTTTCTGTTTCCTTTGCCTTGGCATGTTGCCACTTAATTGCTTGACTTTTGGGCTTGTTGCCACACTATGGCTTTAAGGCCAGATAGAGGAATTTTCGTCCCGAACGTGTGGGGGGCAACTTCCGTTTCTGGCAAGCTGTAAACCCACCCACAACTTCCACCCTAGATCACAATCCAGATCCAGGGAGGTTAAAGCAAGAGCGATTACCCCCCAAGACTGATCGCTGGATCTCCCCACGATTTGTAGGCTGGGAGCCGGAAATGCCTATGAAAACTACAAAATGGCATGTCTCCTCAGCGGCTTCTAGCCCCCAGGGAGGGAGCTGACGCATTCCCCAAATACAGGTCCCAAAGTCCATAGGACACCAACCTCTTACTTTGTCCTAGGCATGTCTATGTTGATAATTCTGGAGTCGCCACAGCTCCTGGTGTTCTGGGGTTCCTCCAGCTGGCTGCTGGCCCTGCCACCCTGGGGCTAAAAACTCAGCTCACGCGGACCTGGGCTCGGCTCGGCTCCTGCGCTCTGCGCTCTGCGTGCTGCCGGCTCCCAGACCGCTGCGCTGGTCCTTCCTGCAGGGCTGCTGGGCTGTCCTCAGCGGGAGGTTAGCTTCTCTGTGTCGTTCTGTGGGTGCTGGGGCTCCAGAAGTTGTTCACAGTCCTTTTTTTACATAGTTTCTGGGGAATCTGGGGGCAGAGAGGCTTGGAAAAGCTGTTTCTACTCCGCCATCTTGGCTCCGTCCCCCTTGTCTTTCATTCTTGAAGAAGTCCATGACATTAAGGAGGTGATGTCATGACAGGTAAGGAAATTGGATTTAAATGAGGGAGACCTGTGCAGAGTTACCAGCCTCACTTTCTCTCCAGAACCATCTGGATCCAGTGGTGAGATATAGATCTGGATGACTGGAACATCCAGGGCTAGGAATTAAGAGATACATAGCTGCTCCAAAGGAACTTAAAATGGAATGAAGGAGAAGGTGTGTGCAAATAACTGGGTGACTTTGAACAAATTGATTAACCTCTCTAAGACCTCAATTGTAAAATGAGGGCTTAGATTAGATGATGTCTAAGTTTCCTTCAAGCTCCACATCCTTGGTCTTAGGATCCTAAGATCCTAAATATAGGATCCTATGATAAGTGCTAAAGTGAACTCTAAACAACGTACTATGAGAAATTTGATGAAGGAGTTCACTTTCCCCTAGCATGTGGGTGTGGGAGCATCAGGGAAGACATCATGAGTTGTGCCTCAAGGAAAGACAGGGCTTTTAACTAATGGAGATGTTGAGGGAGAGAAGGATAGTATAAGCAAGGGTATGGATGGATATGACAGAGGGAAGGATGAGAACAGGGTATAATAAGAGGAGTTTGAGTAAAGGCTGAAAAGGTGTTGGGGCAGGGGCAAGACTAGGGAAGACCTTGAAAAGCAAGATCAGGAGTTGATATTTTATTCAGTAAACCATGGGAATCAATGGAGTGTTTTTTGGTTATTGTTGTTGTTGTCGTCGTCGTTGTTGCTGTTGTTGTTGGTGGTGGTGGTGGTGGTGGTGTGTGTGTGTGTGTGTGTGTGTGTGTGTGTGTGTGTGTGTGTGTGTGTGTGTAGAGGAATAATATGAGAATAGTAGTACATTAGGATGATTATTTGGCCAGTCTGGTGAAGGATGAATTGATGAGGGAAGACTAGTTAGTAGGTTATTGGTATAGCTAAAATAGGCATTAAACCATTATTCTGGCACTAACCACAAACAGTCATTACCTGTACAAAATAGGAGGAAGTTTCACCCAGCACTTTGATCTCTGAGAATTATTCTTCGAAGCATGTTGACAGAGAATGGGTCATTACAGGATCTAGCTCCATTCTATCCCAGCCTGGTCCTTTAACCCTCATATTGTGAATTCTGCATATGCTGTCTTATTGGAACACCTGTCCTTCTTTTGGGGTAGGAGTATCACACATTTTGTACCCAGAAGGATTGAATCACTTTGGGGGTTAAGGGGGACATGTAGTATAGAGGAACCGGGCCCTTATTCTTGGTTATGTGAGACAGCAATAAGCTAGTGGCCTGATATGAAAATGAACCCCAGAGCAAGCCCATTTCTAAATTGTTTTGAGAACTCATTGTGATTTAGTAGAAACGGGTTTATTGGCAAGGATCTGTGTTCAAAACCCAGCTTTCCCATCTATTAACATGTGTGACTTTGTGTCCCTTTCAAGGATAAAGGATTTAGTCCCTTATGTACATAGCTTTTTACTCAGTAAACAGTGAGAGCCACAGAAGTTTGTATGTGCGCCTTGGTTTTCTCAGGGGTTGGACTACATGATCTCTAAAGCCTCTTCCACCTCTAAGTCTATGATATTATGATACTTATAACATACCTACTTAAGGGGATAAATTAGGAGTGCATAGGGGAAGTAAATGGTAGTGACACCAGTGTTATCCCAAACCAATCATCTCTCCAAGATACTTATCACTGGGCTTACTATGGAAGGGTCTCTTCTCAGTCCCAGCATTAGTATACCACTAGAATTCCTAAGACCAATCTTGTTTATTCATCCATCCATCCATCTAGTTATTCTTTCAATTATTCCCCCAGATTTTTGCAGAGACATTTTAACCATTCTTTGTGTTGTTAATTGTCCTTAAAAATGAAAAGGAACAAGCATAACATGGGTACATAAAATCCGTGGGCAATACCCCAGCCATTCCTCACTTTATACAAAGTCTTGCCACCTTTTCTTCCAACCAGTCTCTTACGGTTGACCACAAAACGGCCTGGTTTTCATTTTCTATTCTTTTCCTTCTCCACTTCTTTTCAGGTTCAGGTGGAAAATAAAGAATGAAGTGCTCAAGGGCAGCAAGAGGGAGGAGAAAGGTGCAGCAAGAACATGATTAATTTACAAAGTGTTGACAGTAAATGGAATAAGGAATCTTTATGAGGAGTTTTAAGATATTGAAATCTCCACTGTAAAGTGCAGTATACTTAGTGTTATGCAGTTAAATTTGTATTATTTATGTGTGAATTAGCTGCTTTGTGGATTATCCTCATCAATTAAGAAAAAAAATCCCAATTAGCTTTTCCCTCCACTTCAGGGCCATCTCCCCTCACAGTTGGTGGACATGAGATGCAAAAGTATTTTCCATATAAAATGCTCTTATCTATAGGATCCATTAACTGTTGAAGGAAAACAATGAATAAAATAATATACTATAATGCATTTATAATAAATAGTTAACACTTATGCAGCACCTACTATGTGTCAGACTCTGCTAAGAGCTTTACACATATTATCTCATTTGATTCTCACAGCAGCCCTGGGAGGTAGGTGTGGTTGTTATCTCATTTTACAGATGAGGAAAGTGAGGTAACAGAGCTTAAGTGACTTGTCTAGGGTCATATAGCTAATAAGTGTCTGAAGCTGGATTTGAACTCAGGTTTTCTACTCAGTCCACTGTGCACCACCTATCTGTAATCAATTTTAAAAGCAATGGATTTTTTAAGTCTTATTCATGTCACTGCTCCCCTTCCCTGGATGCAAGGTTGAGATGTGGAGATGGCATGGTGCCGTGAAAACTATGTAGGATTAAATATCCCATTACCTGAATTTGAATCTTGCCTCTAAAACTTACTGTGTGACCTTGGGCAAAGATTTCCCAGGCCTCAGATTCCTTGATTGTCAAATAAGGTGGTTGAACTAAATGATCTCAATGATCTCTTCCAGATTTAGGTGTAGGGCCCTACCCTAACCTTAAAGGGATCCTGTCTATTGTGTAGTTCTGCAGACAGGTTAGTGCTTAGTGCAGTCAAACATTCCTACAGCAGATTGGGCAGGTGGGTTGGGAGCGGGGAGGTTCCTAGGCCATGATCCATTCTTTCTTCTGGGGGGCTTTTTCTGTTGGAGTCCTAACCCAGAAGGAATCAAGGGTCTGGAACCGAACACTGTCAAGGTAGCCCTCACTTACAGATTTCCTAATTCCTAAAATGAGAGTTCAGTTGCTGCTGTCATTCAGTCGTTTTTTGGTCACATTCAAATTTTCATGAGTCCATATGGGGTTTTCTTGGCAGAGATATTACAGTGGCTTGCTGTTTCCTTCTCCAGCTCATTTTATAGATAAGAAAACTAAGGCAAACATGGTTAAATGACTTGCCCAGGGTCACACTGCTAGTAAGTGTCTGAGGCCAGATTTGAACTCAGAAAGATGCGTCTTCCTGACTTCAAGCCTGGTACTCTGTACACTATGGCACCACCAAGCTGCCAAAGTGAGAATATCTGAGATTATATAAAACAAAGACTGGATTTTCCTAGGATCCATCAAGATTTTTACATACTTCACTATCATTTTTGAATTTGCTTCCAACTAAAGGGATGTGTGTTAGGGGTGGAGGTAGGTAAGTGTGTGTGTGTGTGTGTGTGTGTGTGTGTGTGTGTGTGTGTGTATACATATGTATATCTAAATAAATGAATATGTTCATTATTTTATACTTTCCCTATGTCAATTATTTCCAATTTATCCTATACATTGTTCATTCCTGATTTTTGCAAGTTGCCTCACTCATTAGATTGTGACTTCCTGGAGAGAGGGAGCTGTGTTTTGCCTTTCTTTGTACCTCCAGCACTTAACACAGTGGCTGGCACACAGTGGGTGTTTAATAAATGTTTATTGACTAGGAGATAATGAATAACTGTCTCTAAAGCCAATAAGCCTTACACTCCTGCCCAATTCCTAGTCAGTTACTTCAAGTCATAAAAGGAAAGATCTAGTTCTCCTTGGTTTCTTCCCTAGAGAGAAGAAACTACTTTCTCTGGTTAAGAAAGAAGATGGTGAATTTGTAAAATACCTCATGGGATCTCAGAGCCTTTGCTGGCTACAGGAGGTAAGAGGTCCAGCCAGCAGAAAATTTCTTTTTCTACTAAGTCAGTAAGAATTTATTAAGCGTCTGCTATGTGCCTACCACTGTGTTAGGCTCTGGGGAGACAGACAAAAAAGCAGTAGCACTCCCTGTGTCTTCAAGGAGTTTATGTTCCTTTAGGAGCTATAATATGTATACAAACACATCTATACAAAATATATAATTTCATTTTAAATATAATTTTAATTATGTTTTATAAATTAATTAAATAAAATTTTATAAATTATGACCTAATATTTAAATATAATTTTAATATAAAATATATTTTGATATATGCAAAATTATAAAATATGTATATAACAAAATATGAAATAATATAAAATGCAATACAAAATATTATGCACATACACATATATGTATATAGTACAAGGTAAATTTGGTGAGGAGGCATTAGTGGGGAGGATAGAAGAAACTAGGGATTCTAACGCAAGGGAAACATGGAGGATTATGGCCTATGAAAAGTCATGGAGATGAGAGATGAAATGTTGTTTGAGAAACAGTAAATAGACTTGTTGGGCAGAACCAAAAGTTGATGAAGGGGAAGAATATATGCTAAGTCAATAAAGGTAAGCTGGAGACAGGTTGGGTGGGGTTTTGAATGCAAAATAGAGGAGCTCACATTCAATACTATAAATGGTATGGAGCCAGAGGAGTTTATTGGGCAGGGGAAGAAACCTATGGGTTTGAAATATTACTTAGGTAACTATGAAGAGGAAGGAGAATGAAGTGGGGACACCAATCAAGAGGACATGAACTAGGATGTTCTGGAAAGAAGGAGAAAGATGGGAGAGATGTTGTAGAAGTCGCACAAAGAAGACCCAACAACTAATCACATGGGGTGGATGAGGAAGAGTGAGAAGCTGAAGGAATTTCAGAATTCTTTTTTTTTTTTTTTTTGCTTTTTGGAAGGCAGTTGGAGTTAAGTGACTTGCCCAAGGTCACATGGCTAGTTTTGTGTTAAGTTCTGAGGTCGGATTTGAACGCAGGACCTCCTGACCCCAGGGCCAGTGCTCTACTCACTGCACCACCTAGCTGCCCCAGAATTTCATAATTCTTGACAATAGAAAGGAAACATTCTGGGATAACAGTGAGATCAGGGGGATGACTGACCCATATGTAGCTGTGATGGAATGAAGAAAGGTGGCATGAGAGGTGAAGAGATTGAGGTATCTAGGGTGTTTGAAGAGATTTCAGTGTTTCAGATTTCAAAAGGTTGGATAGCTGGGCCCTTGGAATCCATGATACCTCCTCCTCTTTCCTCATTCCCTCCTCATAGTCTCAATCCCCCCATTTTACTTATGAGCATGCTGAGTAATGTGAATGGATCTCCTCGTAACAGCTTCCTCTAAAGAAAGATTTTAAACCCTTCTGAGTGGCATTTGATATGATAACAATATGTAAGTTTGACAGGAAATTGTTTTTCCAAGACTTAAGGTCTCCATAGCACCACTGATCAGACCCACAATGGCTTTTCTGATCATTATTAAATTCCCAGTGATTAAGAAACCAGCTGATGTTATTGATTTAAGCTCTTCAAACTAAGCTAAGCTTAAGGGCGCTTTCACAAGGCACAAAAAGGGCATTTGATATTGTGCTTTACCTTTCCAATTAAAGTATTATTCACAGCCCAAGGAGTAGATAGCTAGTCATTAGGCATGGTCTCTAAGAGAGAAAAGGCTAAGCAAAGAAGGAAGCTATTTGTCAGATAAATATAGTGAGGAAATTTTAGGCCCTCTCCAGGATTGTGGTAGGAAGGGGCGGCATCTCTATCTCTATTTCACAGGGCTTCTATGAACAAAATATTTTGTAAACCTTAAAGGGCCATATAGGCATTAATTATTATAATGAGATAACACAGTGGATAGAGTACCAGGCCCAGAATCAAAAATCCAGCCTCAGACACTTACTGTGTGACCCTGGACAAGTCACTCAACCCTGTTTGCCTCAGTTTTCTCATCTGTCAAATGTGCTAGAGAAGGATGTGGCAAACCACTCCAGTATCTCTGTCAAGAAAACCCCAAGTGGGGTCACAGAAAGTTGGACCTGCCTGAACAATAACAACAAAGCCCTCTCTTAGAATTTTCAGTCTCTTGGATCCACTGTTTTCTCATGTGACCTTGAACAGCTCTCCCTCACTCAAAGCGAAGTCAACTGCAAGTCATGTCATCATTTCCCTGATGCCATGGTCCTTTTCAAAAACGAAGGACAAACACAACCTGTGAGTAAAACAAGTTGCCTGAATGGGGACCAGCAAGCTGGATAACTCAATTTGTCCTCTCTCTCTTCCTCTCCCTCTCCTTCTCCTCTCCAAAGGAAAGTAAAATTTCATGGCTGCCCACTTACCTTGGGGTTTACTGGCTAGATTCCTTCCTTCCCTCCTTCCTTCCTTCCTTCCTTCCTTCCTTCCTTCCTTCCTTCCTTCCTTCCTTCCTTCCTTGTCTTCTTTCACAAAACCTTAAACCCAGGTCACTCTGAAGCTTATATATTGGACCACAATAGACCCCAGCCCAAACTCCACTTAATGTCTGTATTTTGGGCCCTTCAGGCTTAGAGTGAATATCAATGGTAACTGTTTCTCTTTGGAACAGCTACCCTGAGGGTCTTACCCTCACTTCTTGATTTTTTTCTTTTTTCTAATTAAAGGGGCCAGCCTTTGACTCACTTCTTAAAGAAACCTGTTCTCTGAATGAGTCTTACCTCACTCTAAGTGAGTACCTGAAAAGGCCTTAGATTAAAAGGGCCATGGTCTCCCATTGCATCCTAAGTCATCTCCATTCATCCTGATGAATATCTGTCCACTGGATCCAGATGGCTCTGGAGGAGAAAGTGAGACTGGTGACTTTGCATAGCCCTCCCTCACTCAAACCAAAGTCAACTGCAAATTATGTCATCATTTCCCTGATGCCATGGTCCTCTTCAAAATGAAGGACAAACAACAACAACCTGACATATGAGGAGACTGAAAAAGTAGGGTCAAGTGACTTACCCAAAGTCACACAGTTAGTATATAGATGAGAAAGAGATAGAAATAGAGATAGAGATATGAGGCCAGATTTAAACTCAGAAAGGTTAGTCTTCCTGACTTCAGGCCCAGCACTCTAGCCACTGTGTCATCTAGCTGATTCTTAGGAAGAACAGATGATCCTAGTGGAACCTTTTGAAAATAACTTTTCAGAGGAAAAGGGATATAATTTTTATCCCTCTGAACAAAAGAGGTTAACATTTCTATTGTGTTCCTATGGCAGTCAGGTGGCCTAATGGACAGTGTGTTGGAGTCAGAAAAAACCTCAGTACAATTCAGTCCTTTCTAACTCTACAACTCTGGGTAAATCTCTTTATTTACCTCAGTCTCAGATTCCTAATCTATAAAATGATGGTGATAATTAGAGCCCCTACTTCGAAGGGTTATTGTAAGAAATAAATGAGATAAACCAGCTAACATGTTTTTCAAAACTTAAAGGCTCTATAAATACAAGCTGTTATTATTAGTTACCCCCAGGCAACAAGCAATTCCAAACCTCAGTAATTATATTTAGTTTTAACACAACTCTTCTCTTGCCCCACAACTTAGCTTAAATCCTTCCCCTACCTGAAGAGCTGTGAGGCCTATGGCCACAAAATGTCCAACATGGCTTCCCTGGGTGATGTTGCATTTCAGCAGTGGGAAGAGTGTCAATACTTAAACCCATTGGCCAGCCTTCTAGTTCATGGGGTGGGGCTAGACATTAGAAGGATAGAACACCATAGATATCCATTCATTCATTCATTCAACATATTGTCATTGCCTACTATGTGCCTAGCAACTACGATAGGTGGCATGGGAGGAAACAAGAGAAGACTTAGAAGGTCCTTGATTCCAAGACATTATTAGAAAAAGAGAACATTGACATTTGATGCATCCGTGGGGGAGAGGGGAACACCTGTAATTGTAGCTCTAAGACCTGACTTCAAATTCCAATTCTGTTACCTATTTATTACCTTTGTAAACTGAAACATATTTCACTTAACAGAGCTCTAGGAGCTCCAGTTTCTTCATTAGTAAAATGAGGGCTTTGGACTGGATGATTGATGACTAAAGTCTCTTGCAACTTGAGACATGTAATCTCTGATCCTATAAAAATAACAATTTAAATGAACACGTGATTAAGTGTCAAATGAGTCATATAGCTAGGTGAGGCAGTGGATAGAGGTCTGGGCCTGGATTCCGAAAGACCTGAGTTCAGATTCAGTCTCAGATACTTCCTAACTACTGTATGATGCTGAGCCTCAGTTTCCTCATCCTTAAAATGTGGATAACTTGTGAAGATCAAATGAGATAATAATTATAAAGCATTTATTTTAGTACCAGGCACATAGTAAAAACTATATAAATGTTAGCTAGGAGGAAGAGGAGGAAGGAAGGAAGAGGAGGAGGAGGAGGAGAAGGAAGAGGAGGAGGAGAAGAAGGAGGAGGAGGAGGAGAAGAAGAAGAAGGAGGAGGAGGAGGAGAAGGAAGGAAGAGGAAGAAGAAGAAGAAGAAGAAGAAGAAGAAGAAGAAGAAGAAGAAGAAGAAGAAGAAGAAGAAGAAGAAGAAGGAGGAGGAGGAGGAGGAGGAGGAGGAGGAGGAAGGAAGAAGAAGAAGAAGGAGGAGGAGGAGGAGGAGGAGGAGGAGAAGGAAGGAAGAGGAAGAAGAAGAAGAAGAAGAAGAAGGAGGAGGAGGAGGAGGAGGAGGAGGAAGAGGAAAAGGAAAAGGAAAAGAGAAAGAGAAAAAAGAAAGAGAGAGAGAAAGAGAAAGAAAGAAAAGGGGGGGTAGGTGGTGCAGTGAATAGAGCACCTGTCCTGGAGTCAGGAGAACCTGAGTTCAAATTTAGCCTCAGACACTTGGCATACACTTACTAGCCATGTGACCTTGGGCAAGTCATTTAACCCCAATTGCCCTGCTCTCCCCCCACCAGAAAGAAAGAGAGAGAGAGAGAGAGAGAGAGAGAGAGAGAGAGAGAGAGAGAGAAGAAAGAAAGAAAGAAAGAAAGAAAGAAAGAAAGAAAGAAAGAAAGAAAGAAAGAAAGAAAGAAATAGCTATCATTTATATAGCACTTATTATGTGCCAGTCACTGTGTTAAGGACTTTCCAATTATTATCTTGTTTGAACCTCACCACAACCCTGTGAAGTAGGGCTGTTATTATAATGATTGTAGTACAGACCATAAAGGTTTATGGTACCAGAAGGGAAGGAAGATACCTGGGGGAGGGGGGAAATGAGGCAAGCTTTGAACAATAGGTAAGATATGAAAAGAAGACAAAGGTGCAAAAGAAAGAATTAAGATGCTATGATGTGGGAGGGGGGCAGAATGGGGCACGAATATATCAGCCTGTCTGAGGCACAGGGTTCAAGCTGAGGATTGATAGGAGATAAGGTTGGAAAAGTATGTTGAGGCCAGATTAGAGAAATGAGGCCATGAATGATTAATGTGTCTGTGTCCACCTGGAGGGAAGAGTTAGTGGAGTGCCAGAGGGCTTTGTCCTTGGGCTTGTTCTGCTTAACATTTTTATCAATGACTTCGATAGAACAACAGATAGCATGCTTTTTGAATTTGTGGATGACAGCAGTGCTGGCAAGAATAACTAACACATTAGACAAGAGAATAGGGGTGCAGAAAGGGCTCAACAGGCAAGAGCTTTTGGCCAAAGTGCTGAAATAGGGTTTAAAAAAACATCAGATGTAGAAGTACAGGGGGATGTGACTAGATCACTATTCACGTGAAAAAGATCTTAGGAAGACCTGAATTTTAATACAGCCTTAGATACTCCCTCACTATGTGACCCTGGGCAAGTCACTTAACCTCTGCTTGCCTTGGTTTCATCATCTATGAAATGGGCGGTAATAATAGCATCTACCTCCCAGAACGGTTATGAAGATCAAAATGAGATAATATTTGTAACATGTTTTGCAAATCTTAAAATATAATATAAATAATATAATTATATTATATTTATATATAGTATAAATAATATGATTATATTTATATATAGTATAATATATTTTATAATAATATTATATAGTAATGTAAAACAAATTATAATATAAATTTAAGTATTGATATTATTATTCTTTCTGTTCTAGATACTGCATTTTAGTACAGACGCTGATAAACTGGAGTACATCCACAGAAGTACAATCAGGACAAGAGGGGACTCAGCTAATCAAAGCTTTATTAGAGGACCTGAGGCTGCTTCTCATTGAGAAGAGGAGGCTTACTATATGTTAAGAGCAGCCAGAGCTTCTATGGCACCTATGGTGTGCTAGACGTTGTACTAAGCACTTTATAAATATTATCTCATTTGATCCTCACAACAATCTTGGGAGGTAGGTGCTATAATGATCCCCATTTTACAGATGAGGAAATCAAGGAAGAGCAGTATAGTAGATAAAATGCTGGGCCTTGAATCAGGAAGATCTGGGTTTGAATCCAACTTCAGATACTTGCTAGCTGCGTGACCCTACGCAAGTCACCTAGCTACTGTTTGCCTCAGTTTCCTCAATTGTTAAGTGGAAATAATAACAGTACCTACCTCCCAGGGTTGTTGTTAAGCTCAAATGTGATAATATTTGTAAAAAAAGCACCAGGCACTATATACTTATCCTCAGCTTCCCCCTCCCCTTCCCCAAACAGAGGTTAAGTGAATTGTCTAAAGTCACATAATTAGCTGGTAGCAAAGGCCAGAGTTGAGCTTTAATCTTCTTGAGTTCAACTTCAAGACTCCTAGCTGGCTCAATGAAGGACAGGATACCTTCAATCAAAGTCTTAAAGGGCTGTAATGCAAAAGAAGCAGTTAACTTACCTTGCTTGGTCCCCAGGTGTAATGGATGAACATTGAAAGGAGCCAAATCTCAGCTCAATTAAAAAAAAAGGTCTTCCTAATCAATAAAGATATCCAGTCAGTCAATCAGTTTTCATGAATTACTTTGGGATTTAATAAATTCCAGTGATGGAAAGGTTTCAGATTAAGATTGGTTGATCCTACTCCTTTCTAGCTCTGAGACTCTATGAGTGCCAAATTAAAGAGTTTAAATAATCCCAGAAAGAATCACAAGACTTGCAATCATAAGGCCCTGGTTCAAATCCCTCCACAGATTCTTGCTATTTAATGAGATGATCAACAGAGGGAAGACACAAGCATTAATGGAGCTAGGGAAAGGAAAGGGTAGATTTTAGTGGGGACTTAAAAGAAGCCAGAAAGGCAAGAGATGAAGGTGAGAAGGGAGAAAATTCCCAGAGTCAGGAGATAGAGTATCTTGTGCTAGAAACAGCAAGGAGGCCAGTGTCCCTGGATCAAAGAGTACTTGGGGGAATATAAGGTGTAAGAAGCCTGAAAAAGATGAGATGGAGAGGACCTCGGGTTATGAGGGCTTTGAAAGCCAAACACAAGATTGTGTATTTATTCCTGGAGGTGACAGAGAAACACTTGAGTTTATTGAATAGTCAGATCTGCACTTGAAGAAAATAATTCTGACCCTTTGGAAGATTCTTAGAAAGACCATTGTGAGTGAAGGATAGACTGGAGTGTCTAAAAATGTTGGCTATATTGTCCAGCATTTCTTTCAAAATGTTTGAACTTTTTCCAAACTATGAAATCAATCAGTCCTGTGAAGTGGACATTACTAACATCCCCACTTTACAGATGAAGAAACTGGACCTGAGTCAAATGATTTACTTAGGATCTAATTGGGAGTTAATAAGTATCTGAAGCAGGAAGTGAACTGAGGCTTTGTTTTATTTTGCATCAGTTCTTCTAAGTCTTTGCTGTAGGCTAGGACACTAGTGGAATTAGGGTAGCTTGAGTCAGTCCCCAGGGTCCCAAAGCACCGAGCAGGGCTTTTGTCAGACATTATGCCTATGAATCAGAAGACCAAATTGAATACCAAATTTGGGGGTATTTGAGTCTTCATTCCTCTTCAGAATCTTCTCCTAGGCTCCACTGTTTTTCTTCTATGTTACACCAGCCTTCTCATCCTGGAATTTCACTCTGTTCCTATGGCCTCTTTCTCTTCCTGGTAGGTTCCTCCTAGGACCTCCATTTTAAGGAAAACTCCCAGACCAGCTATGAATTTATCCTCTGAACTCCAGCCCTGACCCTGCACTTTCCCCTCTATGGACCTGAGGGTATCTTCTCCTCTTCCTCCTCTCCTTCTGAGCATCCTTTTTTTTTTCTAACTTGGAAGAAAGATTTGATGAATTTAAGTGCATAAAATCTCCTTGAAACAATTTTCTTTCTTTCTTGGAGTTCAAGCTCCTTATGGGCAGAGATGATCTTTTCTTTCTGTTCCTATTTGTATACACATATTTATCATAGTGCAGGGGACACTTAACTAAAATACTTCTTGAATGGATTTCCAAAGCTAAGTTGGCCCTCAGATAGATTAATCTAGGACCTGCTTTTTGGACTGGAATCTCCTGATACCCCCAGAAACTTCCTTGTGGACAACTTTTTAGTCTTCCATATTTCCAACTGGTTGCCATCTGATCATTTCTACTTCCACAACATCTCAGGTTATGTCTCTTTCTCTTCACTCACATAGCATCCAACCTGGTACAGCTTTTCATCACCTCACACCTTGACTATTCCAATAGCCTGCCTGGGCCATCGCCAGTCATCTTGTCTTTTGTCTTGCCACTGGTCTTCAATGACTCTGAAGGAGAGACTGAAACTAATGACTTTGTGCAGCTTTGGCTTACTTACCAATTCACACATGAGTCAAGACATTACCCTAGTGATATCCTTGGTCCTCTTGTGAACCACTTGTTAACTTGGACTGGATCCAAAGGGGACCACATATAGCCTCCAGGCTATGTGACTGAGGTCCTTATAGCTCTAGAACTTTGATCCTGTGATAATCAATGTGTTGATGGTCCCAACTTATTACAGAGAAGTGTATATGTATGGGGTGAGGTGGGAGGTGGGGAGGAGAAGGAGAGGGAGGAGGTACAAGTCATCTTCCCTGGGGTTCACATTTTGCTTCAAAACTCAATGAACAACTCCCTTCCTTTCTCTCTTCCCTGAGACAACAACAAACTAATGATAGCTATTACAGAATTGGCTTGAAGGAGGGGTTGGATCAACATAATCTACCCCCTACCCTCATTGTTGAAATCCTAGGCTCTTATAAGTGGATAAAAGGAGGAGGGCTCTTGGGCTCTTATTCTCTCTCTCTCTCTCTCTCTCTCTCTCTCTCTCTCTCTCTCTCTCTGTGTGTGTGTGTGTGTGTGTGTGTGTGTGTGTGTGTGTGTGTGTGTGTGTCTCATCAATTGCTGAAGATGTATTAGGGATTAGGAGACCATGTGTCTGTCAAAAACATGTGCTTCTTTTCACCCCAGAGCTACAAGGGAAGCAGGGGAGGCATTTACTAGAAAAAATAAAATGCTGACCCTTCCTTCTCATGTACAACTTCAGTTATGTTCCCTAACTCCTTCCACCCACAAACAGCTACAAATATCTCTAACTGCCTCAAAATTGATGAGATTCACAATGATCTAGGGTAAGAGGAAAAGGCAAGGGACAGACTCAAAAACTGTTTCTTCAAGCCTTGAAATTATATCTGAACTAAACAAGTGGCACTGTTTATTATTGCCTAGAGAGATTAGAAATGACCAGAGACATGGTTCTATGATATATCAGCAGACCTGGTATCAGGAGGCCTCGAACTTTGGGTTAAACTGAGCTTCTAGCAAAGTGGCAAAGGACACATCACATGAAAGGCAAGGTATACCCTGCTTGTACTCGGAAGCTCATGAATCCATTGACACTATTTCTAATCATGTTGTCCTAAATGGGGTTGCTTTCTCCTGCCCTTTAGCACATGACAGCCCAGGTTTAAAGCAAACAAAATAAAGAAGTAGGCAGAAGCAATCAGCAAAGGAATCCTCTTGTTTGGTCCTACTTCTCCCTGACCCCTAAGAGTCTCCCAGTTTTAACATTCATAGCTGGTGCTCAGGCAGGGGTCCTTGACTATTTTGTGTTACAGTCTGGTGAAACCTATGGGCCCTTGTCAAGATGTTTTTAAATGCATAAAATTCATAGGATTACCATGGAAATGAAATTCTATTTGAATATGATTATAATTTTTTTTAAACTTCATTGACCCCAGGTTGAGAAGCCCTGCCATACAGTAGGGCCACTTAAAGTCATCTTCCCCGGGGTTCACATTTTGAACCATCTGCTCTTTACTGCTGAAATAACTGGTACTTAGGCTATGACTCACCCAAGCAGCCAGTAGGAAAAAAAAGGAACTGGCTTCAGCAGCTGGTACTCAAAAGGCCCTGAGCGTCATACACACACAGAGCCTATAAATTTTGCTGCCATCCCCCATCACCAAAGCTAAAGGGACTGCCTTCCTCCCTTCTCAGGCTTCTATTCTGTGACTTCTTTTCCTGCTCAAAGCAGCCTTTAATGTGGCACAGTGGCCAAAGAATTAGCCCTGAAGTCACAGGGACCTGGGTTCGAATCCTTCCTCTGACTGTTGCTTAGTTGTTTTCAGTCCCACCTGACTCTTCATGACTCTATTTGGGATTACCTTGGCAAAGACACTGGAGTAGTTTGCCATTTCCTTCTCCAGCTAGTTTTGCAAATGAGGAAACTGAGGCAAACAAGGTTCAGTGACTTGTCAAGGGTCACAGCTAGTAAGTATCTGATACTTCCTAAGTGATGATGGATAAATCAATTAATCTCTATGGAACTCCGATTTCTCAATTATAAAAACAAGGAGGGATTAGAGTACATTGCCTCTAAACCTGTGATTCTATGAAAATATTTCCATATATGTAGAAAATTGTGGTTGTGATTTGTCCTTCATTCTCGAAGAGGACCATGACATCAGATAGATGATGATGTGATTTATAATTGACTTTGATTTGAGGGATCGAGGGAGGGCTGATATATATGTAGATATAGAGACAGAGATAGAGATATGTATGTATGTATGTATGTATTTAAAAAATAATAGGGAAAGAGAAGATGGAGCAGGTGGTGCCATTTTCCCCCAACCCTTGAATCTCACTAAGGATAGTTCTGGTAACAGCTTTGGGTTTGTGTGGAAGTGGAAGGCAGGGTCCTTCATTCTTTCAATTATGTTTACAGAGTATGTGTCCTGTGCAAAACATTGCCCTAAACACTGTTCATGTATGAAAATGAATGTGTAGCCTAATGGGAAAAGTACTAGGTTTGTAGAAGAAAGTCCTGACTTCTGATTCCAGGTCTGATCCTTAGATATGGGATCTAGTGAAGTCAATTTTCTTTCAATTTTAGTTTAATTAAATGAAAAAGGAAATGCTTAGACCAGATTACATTTAAGCTTCCTAATAGCTTCAGATCCTAGGATCCCAAAGTCCCTGTACTCATGGTGTCAGAGGCATGAAGATTTAGTGTGGAAAACGAGGCACCCACACAAAGTAACTGTAGTAAAAGGTGGAATATTGGCACCATAAGAGAGGTGTAAGCATAGTGTTATGAGTTCACAGGAAGGAAAGATGATATTAGTCTGAGAGGACCAAGAAAGACATGGTGAAGGAAGTAGCATTCAAGCTAAGCCTTGAAGAATAGCTCAGTTTTTGAGAGAGGGATAGAGGTGGGGAAGGCCATTGTAGACAAAGGAACTTCATAAACAAAGTTACTGAGAATGGGAAAGAATGGGGTATGTTTGGAGAATGATAATCATTTGTTGCATGGCATAGCACAATGCCTGGTATGTAATGCACATTTTATAAATGCCTCTGGCATTGATTAATGGATTGATTAGAAAGAGGTCATGACTCTTGGTTGGATTATATCTCCTCCACCCAATGTAACAGCACAGTAATAGGTTGAATAAGAAGGCAGCAAAGAGTAGTGGATTGATAATTGACCTTGAAGTCAAGACTTGGGTTCCATTCCTGGCTGGCACCATCGACAATCACTAAACCTTCTCAATGGTCCAGACATCTAAGACCATAAATTATAGATCAATTTCCCATTTTCAACAGTAAAGGCAGTTTTCCACACTGACAGATCCTTATACTGATGAAATCACAGGTTATATTACCAAGGTTAGCCTTAGTGGCTTTGGGGTTCTGTTTTCTCTCCTAGCATTTTTTCTTATACAGGGGAGCCCCCCGCCAAGGGGAAAAGCATCTGGATAACTGCTTGTCAGGGATGTTTTAGAGGTCATTATGCTAGATAACCTTTGAGGTCCCTGTTATCTCTTAGGTTTTATAAGCAGCATTCTCTGTTTCCTCATCCAGTCTCAACAGTAGTTGAGAATTTGTTGGTTTTCTGTCTTTTTTTTTTCATTAAATGCTACAGTAAACACTTAGTAAACATGCATACACACATTAATTTATGCCGGCTGCTGCCTTTGTATGTTGGAACAAGTCAGCCTCTTTTGTCTAATTGCTTAATGAAACATCCCTGTCTATCCTGTCAACACAAATAATGCCGTCAAATAATGGATGCCCACCTGCCACCTGAATGTAAAGCCATCTAATTAATGGCATGAAATAGATTCATTACCATGAAATATTCCCTCCTTCCATCTCCTCCAGTGTTCCACCCTAGTGCCCCATCCTAAAAACCCTCTGCTATCATTGCCAGAGAAAGATACTAGGAAACAGAAGACTGTCCAGTTCTTTGGCTGTCTCTTCTGAGTGATGGGGTGAAAGAGTGAGAGGAGAGCACTGCAGGGGTGAATATGATATGCATATAAGTGTGTGGCACATATACACGTGTGTATATCCATATATGTATACATGTATATGTGTATGTGTGTATGATTCACTATGCCTATGGCAATTATAAATAGGCTTATGTGGTTATTAATCACAAAATATATCAGTCTCTCTATATGGGGGATAAAGCCAGAGACTTTATTAAAATACCAAATAACCGAATGTGTGTATGCATACATGTGGATGTATATGTAGTTAAGTGGCCTAATGGATAAAGCACAGAATTTGAAGTGAGACAACCTGAGTTCAAATCCTTTCTCACATACTTACTAGCTATGTGACCCTGAGCCTCAGTTTCCTTATCTGTAAAATGGGGATAAGGATAGCACCTCCCTCCCGGACCTCTGTTCTGAGGATCAGATAAGTATAAGTATATGTGTGTGTGTGTGTGTGTGTGTGTGTGTGTGTGTGTGTGTGCGTGTGTATAAAATATATAATAAAGTGCTTCAAAAACCTTGAAGTGTTGTATAAATGTTAGCTCTCATCAGCCATCATAACTACTACAGCTTGACTTCCTGTCTACAAATGATACTAATTTCTTAAAAACAGAGCAGGTGAGGGGTAGCTAGGTGGTACAGTGAATAGAGCACCGGCCCTGGAGTCAGGAGGACCTGAGTTCAAATTGGGCCTCAGACACTTAACACAAACAAACAACAACAACAACAACAAAAACACCTAGCCATGTGACCTTGGGCAAGTCACTTAACCCCAATTGCCCTGCCCTCCCCCTCCAAAAAGCAAAAACAAACAAATTTTTAAAAGGAGCAGTTGTGTGATAAAATCATCACCCCACAGACCAAGAATTGGTGAGGCCTATGAGAGGAGGGATAGTGTCTTATCTAAACTCTGTCTCATCTAGTGCTGAAAGTAGGTATTTATTACATGACTGTTGAGGTGTTCAATGGGAAGAGCAGTGGATTCAGTTTACAATCCTAGGTTTTAGTCCTTCCACTGACCATCTGCTCAGCCTTGGCCAAGTTTCTGTCCCTCTATGTGCCTCAGTTCCCTCATGTATAAAATGTAAAGTGATTTCTGAGGCCCCTTCCAGCTGTAATGATCTATGACTCTAGGAAGAGGCTCTTATCCTTAGCAAGGCATTTTCTCTGTGCATGTGAACGAGAAAGAGAACAGATTTTTTCCTCCATATGTTTGTCTAAATATATTAGCAGTATGTACACACACACACACACACACACACACACACACACACACACACACAGAAAGCAAAGCATGACACAGGACAGATTTTCAGTTTCAGAAACTAATAATCAGAATTTCTTTTGGACCGCAATTTCCAATGGCCTAAATCCCTTTCCAGATAAGCAAAACGGAACCCTCTTATTCCCTTCCTCAATGTCAAGGAGCTCAAGTAACTCTCTCCTCCCTCTCTGTCTCTCTCTCTCTCTCTCTGTCTCTCACTGTCTCTGTCTGTCTGTCTGTCTCTGTCTGTCTGTCTCTCTTTCTCTGTCTCTATCTCTCCCTCCCCTCCTACTTCTCTTCCTCTTCTTCTTCCTCTCCTCTCCTCCTCCTCCCTCTCTTCTATTTCTCTCAAACTTACCCTATATATTCTTTAAAAGTCACATTAAGATTATAAAAGATATTTTACAGAGCCAGTCCATCTTATAAGCAAGAAAATTGAGACCCAAAGAGAGTAAGTCACCCCCTAAATCACTTAAAGTCAATCTAATTTGGTGAAAATTACAATTAATCTGGAGTCAAAGGTCCTGAATTCCAATCCTGGAGTGGTTATTTAATGCTTCTGCTGGAGAAAACCATCCAGAATGACTTTGCTCTGTAATCACAATTCTTCAGGTCTGGTCTTTTAGTCAATTCTGAAATATAGCTAACTGGCATAGTCATGGGGCAGCCAGTTCCCAAGAGTCAGAGTGACAGAGTAGAAAGAGCATTGGTTTTCCAGACAGAGAACACTTTTTCATAAGCACTCCTTCAAAAACCTTGGTCATGTCACTTCCCCTTCCCTGGGCCTCAGTTTCCTCATTTGTAACATAAGGGAGGTGGACTAGATTGTCTCTGATATTCCAGCTCTAGAACTACAATCTAAAGTCATTTTATATCATAATAATAATATTGTATAGGTCTTTAAGGTTTGAAAAGCACAATGATATCTTGAAAACAAAAACACAGTCTTTGGATCTGCTCTATTCAATGTCCCTACTAGAGTTTGTGAAGCCTTTGAACCCCTTGTCAAAATAATGTTTTTAAATGCATAAAACAAAATGCACAGGATTACAAAGAAAACTATTTTAAAATACAGTTTATCTCTCTGTATATACATATGTGTATGTGTATATATGTATGTATACATGCATATACACATACACATATGTACATCTACATCTCTTCTCTATCTCTGTCTATGAAAGAAGTTCACAGACCCACCCCAGATTAAGAACACTATATTCACTATATTCAACACGTAGTGGTGTAGTCTCTGGTTAAAGAGCTCTAATGACAGAAAACCTGAAGAAGCCCTTATGCTTAGCAAGTTCTCCCTTATATTAAAACAAAATCTGACTCTATGCAACTTGCATCCCTTGTTCCTGGATTCCTCACTTAAGGCAACACAGAAGGAATCTTTCCTTTACATGACAGCCTTAAAAAAATTTGAAATCACACCCATTTAATTCAATTCATTTATTAACATTTAATAAATTAATCACTAATTCAAATCACAAATGCAATTAAACATTTACTTAGCACCTAATACAAGGCTTCTCTACAGGCCTGATCTGCTCAGTTCCTTCTGTGATCCTTCTTGGGCATGGTTTCAGATTTCCTCATCATTAGTCACTCTCCATAGAATTTTTCTCTAGCTTGTCAATGCCTCTCTTGAAAGGAGAACCTTTAAACCCTTATAAACAAGGGTTCTTAATCTGGGGTGGGTCTGTGAACTTCTTTCATAGACAGAGATAGAGAAGAGATGTAGATGCACATATGTGTATGTGTATATGCGTGTATACATACATATATACACATACACATATGTATATACAGAGAGATAAACTGTATTTTAAAATAATTAGTTTTCTTTGTAATCCTGTGCATTTTGTTTTATGCATTTAAAAACATTATTTTGACAAGGGGTTCAAAGGCTTCAAAAGGTTAAGAATCTGCTACAAGAGATCATTGAGCTATTTTCTTGACAATTGCATTATAAAACCAATAGAACAAGCAATTTAGCTTATGGCAGAAAGAGGAATTTGGGCTAGACAACAAGGCAAAAAAACCCTCCCAATCATCATATTAAAAGGAAGAGAATGGGTTCCCAGGGATACTTATTGAGTCTCATTCCCTGGGAATCCCCTAAGAAATGAAGTCCTTTCTCTGGGCACAGTTTTTCAAGATGTCCTTAGTAAACACAGGAACTTGGCCCATGTTACCTCCGATGCTGCCCTTTAAACCTAGGGATTTTGCAAGGGGGTCCACCCCTGAGCCAGAAACTCCACAGGGGCTGTGGAGCTGTGGGGCTATGGCAGGACGCACAACCAGAGCTATTTGTGGCAAGCTGCTATTTATAAGACAAGATTGCAGCCCTGTTCCCACCTAACAGCTGGCGCTCGGCAGGGGCCCCTGGCTCTGTCTTCTGGTGCACATAACAGAGAGAGAGAACAATTCCTTATAGGAGCCCCTTTTCAGATTCCCAAGATGGGTGGGGACAGAGAGTGGGGAGCTGTTGTCTTGACTGGCATGTAGGCTGTCAAACACAAGGCCAGAGGCACAAACATGAGTAGCAACAAGGACTGAGGTGTGGGGAGAAGAAAGAGAGCATGGAAGCAGGAGCTCCCCCAGCCACCCCTGATTCCCAGAAGATGCTCTTCCCTTTCTGGAATGCATGCAGTTCAGTCCATTGGGGGTAGAGAGTACTGACTGAAAACAGAGAGAATACTGACTTCTTGTTTCATGACTGCTCTTCCCTTGCCCTTCCAGCCCCAAGGTGCCCCTGGAGGGGGTCTGTATCCTCCTGGGAAGGATTTGCCAAGCAGCCAAATGATTGCCAGAGGAGGCCTGTGGGCTAAAGTGGGAGCCAGGGCCTGATCCTTTGGTACTTCATATACCCACTTCATATACCCACATTCTCCTGCAATTGGGGGCTAGGAAACCTCCTGCTGAGTGATCTCCTGTCACCTCCTGCTAGGAGTCTAAGTGTGTGAAGGTATAGATGCCAGTAGGGATAAAAGAGCTCACTATTTCACTCCCTGCTTTACCTGAAAGGCCACCAGGCATCCGGAAATGACAACTCTCCCTTTGAATCTCTTTGGAAGCCCAGGTTCTGTCCCCAGGGCACCTTGCTCTCTCACTGCTAGCAGTATTGTCAATAGCCTATGATGCCCACCCTCAAACCAAACAACCTAACAATCCTATTACTGTCATTTCTACTGTTACTTTGCTATAAGTATGTCCCTGCTTCTTTGATTAATAGGAGATATTGGCACCTATCTGGCAGGGCTCAGGAACCATCTTTCCTTGGATTGGAGGAACAAATAGGTCAACAAATAGATTCCATACTATATGTATTAGGACCTTTTCCCACAAGAAGAGCATTATTTCTATTTTTCAATTCATCCAGTAATTATTGAGCACCATTATCTACCTTGGCCCATGTTACCTCCGATGCTGCCCTTTAAACCTAGGGATTTTGCACGGAGGTCCACCCCTGAGCCAGAAACTCCACAGCGGCTGTGGAGAGATTCCTCTTTCTGCCATAAGCTAAATTGCTTGTTCTATTGGTTTTATAATGCAATTGTCAAGAAAACAGCTCAATGATCTCTTGTAGCAGATTCTTAACCTTTTGAAGCCTTTGAACCCCTTGTCAAAATAATGTTTTTAAATGCATAAAACAAAATGCACAGGATTACAAAGAAAACTAATTATTTTAAAATACAGTTTATCTCTCTGTATATACATATGTGTATTTTATGTATATACACATATGTCTATTTTATGTTATTAATAGTAAATACCCAATACTATTATTGGCATTACTCTTTATTCAGTCTACCTAACTCAAATCTCTCTGCTCTCAATCTGTCTTCCACACTACTGCCAAAATTATTTGCTTTGAGTCAATCTGATCATGTTACTCCTCTACCCAATGAACCCCATTGGCTCCCAATTGCTTCTAGTATCAAGTACAAACTCTGTTTAGCTTTTAAAATGCCTACTAATCTGGTCCCAACCTGTCATGGAGGACACAATTCCTCTTCCCCCACTCCAAGATGAAAGCAAAGCCATTTTCTTTCCTTCACAAACAATACTCCAAATACTTCTTCTGTGCCTTTGCATTCACTTACTCATCACAGTTGAGATTAAGCCTGTGACACTCCATGAACGCTACTGAGATTGAGGAGTGGTCATGGGACATGGAGCTGGGAAGCCATTCGATGGAAAACAGTTCAAAGTTAGATATTAAAATCTTCCTGTTTGACCTTGTTTGGGGGGTAGTAGGTCAGGGTGGGTAGGTAGGGAGAGATAGTTCTTTTCCCTCTTTCCTTTTTTTTTTTTTGAAGTCTTTTTTTTTCTTTATTAATTTGTTTGTTTACTTTTAGTTTACAAGATGCAATTCCACAATTCCTTGAGGTTCAAAATTTCTTTCCCTCCCTCCCCCATGATGGCAGACAACCAAGTATAGGATCTGCAAATACTTTCACATTAGACATTAGTTAGGTTACAAAGGCCGATTGTACTAGATGGAATGAAAAATGGTAAAGAGGAAATAAAACCAAACAATGAAAAGAAAAAGATCAAGTAGTTTGCTTCCATCAGGATTCAAACTCAGTTCTTTCTAGTTCTTTCTCTGGATGTAGGCATCTCTCTCCTTCATGAGTCTTTTGAGATTGACTCATAACACTGCATTGCTGAGAAGAGTCCAGCCTGTCATAGTTGGTCATCACACATATGTTGTGTCTGTGATTGTGTACAAATTTCTCCTGGTTCTACTCTTATCACTCAGCATCAGTTCGTATAAGCCTCTCCAGGTAAATATGAAGTCCATCTGCTCCTTGTTTCTTATAGCACAATAGTATTCCATTACAAGCATATACCACAACTTGTTTAGCCATAACCCAATTGATGGGCACCCCCTTAATTTACAATTCTTTGCCACCACAAAAAGTGCTGCTATAAATATTTTTGTACATATGGGTCTCCCTCCCACTTCTATGATCTCTTTGGGATATAACCCTAGAAGTGGTATTACTGGGTCAAAGGGTATGAAATTATTTATAGCCCTTTGGGCATAATTCCAAATTGCTCTCCAGAAAGGTTGGATCAGTTCACAATTCCACCAGCAATGCATTAGTGTTCCAATTTGCCCACATCCTCCTTAGAATTTGTCATTTTCCTGTTTTGTCATATTAGCCAATCTGACTGGTAAGATGTGGTACCTCAGAGTTGTTGTGATTTGCATTTCTCTAATCAATAGTGATTTAGAGCATTTCTTTGTATGCTTATAAATAGCTTTAATTTCTTTCTCTGAAAACTGCCTGTTCATATACTTTGACCATTTATCAATTGGTGAATGACTTGTATTCTTATAGATTTGACTAAATTCTCTGTATATTTTAGAAATGAGTCCTTTATCAGAGACATATGTTGTAAAAATTCTTTCCCAATCTCCCACCTCCCTCTTAATCTTGGTTACATTGGCTTTGTTTGTACAGAAACTTTTCAATTTCATGCAAACAAAATATCCATTTTGCATTTTATGATGCTCTCTAATTCTTGTTTGGTCATAAAGTCTTTCCCTCTACACAAATCTGACAGGTAAACTATTTCTTGCTTTCCCAGATTGCTTACGGTATCATCCTTTATACCTAGATCATGCACCCATTTAGACTTGATTTTGGTGTATGGTGTTAGATAATGGTTTATGCCCAGTGTCTACCATACTATATTCCACTTTTACCAACAGTTTTTGTCAAATAGTGCATTCTTATCCACAAAACTGAGGTCTTTGGGATTATCAAACAATAGATTACTATAGTCATTGATTGCTAAGTCTCCTGTGCCCAATCTATTCCACTGATCCACTACTCTATTCCTCAGCCAGTACCAAGTAGTTTTGATGACTGCTGCTGTATAATACAGATTAAAATATGGTATAGCTAGTCCACCTAGCATTTTTGGCATTTCTGGCATTTCTTTTCATTACATCCCTTGATATTCTGGACCATTTGTTTTTCCAAATAAATTTTGTTACCATTTTTTCTAGCTCTATAAAGAAGTTTTTGATAAATTGATATGTATGGCACTAAATATATAATTTAATTTGGGTAATATTGTCATTTTTATTATATTAACTTGACCCGGCCAGGAGCAATTGATATTTTTCCAATTAGTTAGATCTGGCTTTATTTGTGTGAGAATTGTTTTATAGCTGTGATCATATAGGTCCTGGGTTTGTTTTGGCAGGTAGATTCCCAAATATTTTGTAATGCCTATGGTAACTTTAAATGGGATTTCTCTTTCTATCACTTGCTGTTGAATTTCATTAAAGATATACAGGAATGACAAAGATTTATGTGGGTTCATTTTATATCCTGCAACTTTGCCAAATTTATTTATTCTCTCAAGTAGTTTTTTACTTGATTCTCTAGGATTCTCTAAGTATATCATCATATCATCTGCAAAGAGTGATAGCTTGATCTCTTCTTTGCCTAATTTGATTCCTTTGATTTCTTTTTCTTCTCTAATTGCTACTGCTAACATTTCTAGTACCAGAATGAATAAGAGGGGTGATAGTGGACACCCTTGTTTCACTCCTGATCTTACTGGAAATGCTTCTAGCTTATCCCCATTGCATATAATACTTGATGATGGTTTTAAATAGATGTTACCTACTATTTTAAGGAAGTCTCCATTAATTCCTATACTTTCTAGTATTTTTAATAGGAATGGATGCTGTATTTTGTCAAAAGCTTTTTCTGCATCTATTGAGATAATCATGTGCTTTCTGCTAGTTTTATTGTTGATATGATCAATTGTACTGATGGTTTTCCTAATATTAAACTATCCTTGTATTTCTGGAATAAATCCTACCTGATCAAAGTGTATTATTCTTGTGATAAGTTGCTGTAGATTTTTTGCTAATATTTTATTTAAAATTTTTGCATCTAAATTCATGAGGAAAAATGGTCTATAATTTTCTTTCTCTGTTTTATCTCTTCCTGATTTAGGTATCAATACCATATTTGTATCATAAAAAGAATTTCATAGGACTTCTTCACTAATTTTCCCAGATAGTTTGTAGAGTATTGGAATCAATTGTTCTTTAAATGTTTGATAGAATTCGCTAGTAAATCCATCTAGCCCTGAAGATTTTTTCCTAGGGAGTTCACTGATGGCTTGTTTGATTTCTTTTTCTGAGATGGGGTTATTTAAGTAATTTACTTCCTCTTCAATTAATACAAGGCAACTTGTATTTTTGTAAATATTCATCCATTTCACTAAGATTGTCAGAATTATGTGCATACAATTAGGAAAAATAATTCCTAATTATTGTTTTGATTTCCTCTTCATTGGAGTAGATTCACCCTTTTCATTTCTGATACTCATAATTTGGTTTTCTTCTTTCTTTTTTTTATCATATTGACTAAGGGTCTATCAGTTTTATTGGTTTTTTCATCAAATCACCTCTTAATTTTATTTATTAATTCAATAGTTTTCTTAATTTCAATTTTATTAATCTCTCCTTTGGTTTTCAATATTTCTAATTTAGTATTTAATTGGGGATTTTCAATTTGTTCTTTTTCTAGGTTTCTCAATTGAATGCCCAATTCATTGACCTCCTTTTTCTCTAATTAATTCATGTAGGCACTCAGGGATATAAAACTTCCCCTAAGAACTGCCTTTAATGCATCCCACAAATTTTGGAATGTTGTCTCATTATTATCATTCTCTTGAATGAAATTGCTTATTGTTTCTATAATTTCTTGTTTGACCCACTCATTCTTTAGGATTAAATTGTTTAATTTCCAATTAATTTTTAGTCTATCTTTCCATGGCCCTTTATTGCATATAATTTTTATTGCAACATGATCTGAGAAGGATGCATTTAATATTTCTGCCTTTCTGTACTGAATTGTGAGGTTTTTATGCCCTAGTACATGGTCAGTTTTTGAGTATGTACCATGAACTGCTGAGAAGAAAGTATATTCCTTTTTATCCCCATTCAGTTTTCTCCAGAGATCTATCATATCTAGCCTCTCTAAAATTCTATTCACCTCCTTAACTTCTTTCTTGTTTATTCTGAGGTTAGATTTATCAAGTTCAGAGAGGGGGAGATTAATGTCCCCCACTAGTATAGTCTTGCTATCTATTTCTTCCTCTAATTCCTTTAACTTCTCCTCTAGGAATTTGGACGCTATACCACTTCATGCATATATGTTAAGTAATGATGTTTCTTCATTCTCGATGGTGCCTTTTAGCAGGATATAGTTTCCTTCCTTGTCTCTTTTAATTAGTTTTATTTTTGCTTTTGCTTTATCTGAGGTAAGGATTGCTACCCCTGCTTTTTGTTTTTACTTTAGCTGAGGTGTAATATATTCTACTCAAGCCTTTTGCCTTTACCCTGTGGGTATACCTGTGTTTAAAATGTGTTTCTTGTAGTCAGCATATTGTAGGATTGTGGTTTTTAATCCCTTCTGCTATCCACCTCTGTTTTATGGGAGAGTTCATCCCATTCACATTCACAATAATGACTATCTGTCTCTTCCTCTCCATCTATTCCATCCACTGCTTATGTTTTTGTTTCTTCCTTTTCCTTTCCCCTCCTTAAGGGTTTCCTGTTTGACCACCACCTTCCTCAGTGTTCCCACCTGGTGACCCCACTTCTTTACCTACCCTCTCCCCTTACTACTATTTCCCTCACCTCTAATACCCCCATTTTTATCCTCCTCTTACCCTCCTACTGCCTATAGGACACAATAGATTTTTATACTTATCAGAGTATGTTATTCCCCCATTGACCCCAAACCAATGAGAGTAAATTTCATACAGTGCTCCTCTCCCTCCCTCATTTCCCTCTTTTAATGAAATTTTGTGTCTTTTCAAGTTAGAATCTTAAACTTATCTGATTATGTTGATCCCTCTTTGAACCAGAACCAGTGAGAATAATATTCAAATGATGTTCCTCTCCCTCTTTCCTTCCCCTCTACTATAGTGTGTTTTTATGCCTCTTTGAATGGCGTAATTTACCTTTTTTTGTCTCATCCTTTCCTTTTATCCCATTACAGTCCCTTTGACCCCCTTAATAAGGTTTTTTTTTAAATTTTCAGATTAGTTCATTTATATCTACACCCTCTATCTATAAATAACCCTTTTAAAGGTCATGATAATAATGTAAATTTCGATATTGACAGTTATCAGCTTCTCATATAGGGATGTGAACATTTTGCTCTTATTGTTTCCCAAGTTATGTGCATGAGTGTGTGTGTGTGTGTGTAGTGGCAAGCACCCCAATATCCCTAGGGTGACTGCCAACACAGGTTCTTAGATCTGCTTTTCAAAAGGAAAGCAACTCAAATGGGTTAACAAGCTTACTTTAATCAAACAAACATACATTACCTAGTTCAGGGGAAAAAGGTCAGCACCCCGAACTTCAGAGTTACAGAACTTACAGATCAGACAGGCTTCCAAACTGTCCAAACATTATATCAATACCAAATCACAGTTACCAGAGAGGGAAGCATCAACATCTGGGTTTTCAAAGCCGGGGGCTCTCAACAACGGCTTCCCAGAGTCTCATCTGGTCAAATCACACAACACTTCTCAAAGTGAGCCCCAAAGCAAAGCCCCTCCTCAGGGTTTATATAGCCTTCTCTGGCTCAGAGAATGTAACAACCCTCTGGACCCACTGCCCAATCACAAAGTATCAAGGTGTGGGCTTCCCTGAAAAACAAGCCTCCAGGCGCACTTAAGCTAGGGGCAGGGAAGATCTTTAAATTTGCATTTCCATTACAGTGTGTGTGCATGTATGTATGTGTGAGTGTGTGTGTTTTCCTTGTTTACCTTTTTGTGTCTTTCTTGAGTCTTGTAATTGGAGAACAAATTTTCTATTGAGCTCTGGCTTTTTCATCAGGAAAGTCTGGAAGTCCCTTATTTCATTAAACAACCATCTCCTTGCCTGAAAGATTATGCTCAGTTTCGCTGGGTAGTTAATCCTTGGTTGCAGTCCTAGCTCTTTTGCCCTAAGAAATATCAAATTCCAATCCCTCCCATCTTTTAATGTAGAAGCTGCTAGGTCCTCTACTAGTGATCCTGACTTTAGTTCCACGATATTTAAATTGTTTCTTTTTGGCTGCTTGCCGTACTTTTTCCTTAATCTTGTAATTCTGGAATTTGGCTACTATATTTCTTGGAGTTTTCAGTTTGGGATCTCTTTCAGGAGAAGTCCAGTGAATTCTTTTGATAACTATTTTATCTTCTGATTCCAGGACTTCAGGACAGTTTTCTTTGACAATCTCTTGGAGGATGTTGTCCAGGCTGCTTTTTAAATCATGGCTTTCCAGTAGACCACTAATTCTTAGGTTATCTTTCCTGGATCTGTTATCTAGGTCAGTTGTTTTTCCAGTAAAGTATTTTACACTTTCTTCCAATTTTTCAATCTTCATGTTTTGTTTGATTGACTCTTAGTGCATCGTAGAGTTTGGGTTTTCTAGGTCAGGGAGGGGGAATTGGAGCAGCCAGAGTTTACTTTGCCATCCTGGGCCCTGGAAGGACAGGCAGGTGATTTCTAAACTCCAGGCTGGGGGCTGATAGCCCCAGGAGAAGCTGCTGTCTCTGCTGGGGACCCAAGCCCTCTTTCAACCACTCCAATGATTCTTCCTGTCCCATGGTGAGATGCTGGTGAGACGGCTTCGAATAGCCCTTGGGGTGGGTGAGTCTGCTGGCTGGGGCTCCTTGTCTCTCTGCTGTAGTCTACTCTCTAGTCCGAGCTGCTGCAGCCCCCACATGCTCCATGCTCCCCCTCTGTGGGTCCACATGTGCACTTTCCTGGGCTGGATTCTGCCACTCTCTGTCTCCCAGTGGATTCTGTCACTCCAAAATTCGTTCAGATTCACTTTTTAAAGTTTAGTGATGGGATTCATGGAGGAGCTTAGGGAAGTTACTGCTTCTGTTCCACCATCTTGGCTCCACTCCCTCCTTTTCCCTCTTTTATTGATTAGTAAATATATTAACTAAAGGAGTAAGAGTAGATGATATCTTATCTTGAGTCCTTTCCAAATCTGAGTGCTTTTATCTAGGGAGAATAGGATTAAAAATCATATGTGATGGGGACAGTGTTTCCAGTAGGACTTCAGAGGAGTGATGAATTGATTTAGGAAGGTGGGATTCCCATTGGGCCATAATGCCACGTTGGGAGATGTGCAGAGGAAGGGAAGGAAATTCAAGAAGGTAACACCTGATAGAAAGGAAATAAATGGAAATAAGCATGCCATACAGTAGTAGAGAATAAGAGATAATGAGACTGAAGTGGGGAATTTATGCTCAGTCTGTTTTAGAAGCCTGATATTTTGTACATTGATTCTTTTTTTTTTAATCTTTTTTTTTTTTGGAGGCGGGAAAGCAAGGCAATTGGAGTTAAGTGACTTGCCCAAGGTCACATGGCTAGTAAGTGTCAAGTGTCTAAGGCAGGATTTGTACTCAGGTCCTCCTGACTCTGGGGCCAGCGATCTATTCACTGTGCCACCTAGCTGCCCCTACATTGATTATTCTTAAGATAATCAATGACTTGTAATTCTAGTTGTGAGTCATCCTTACTATTCCACAAAAGATCACAGAATCATAGTTCTAGAGCTGGAAAGAACCTCAGAGACCATCTAAATCTTATTTCATAGATGAGGACACTGCGGCTCAGAGAAATTAAATGGCTTGCCCAACGTTGAACAGGTTGTATCAAAAGTGAAAGTTGAATCCAAGAGCCAAGATGGCGGAGTAGAAACAGCTCATCCAAGCCACTTTGCCCCCAGATTCTACCCAAACTATGTAAAAGGGGACTCTGAACAACTTCTGGAGCCCCAGCACCCACAGAACAACACAGAGAAGCTAACCTCCCTCTGAGGACAGCCCAGCAGCCTTGCAGGAAGGACCAGCGCAGAGGTCTGGGACCTGGCAGCGCACAGAGCGCAGAGCGCAGGAGCCGAGCCCAGCCCAGGTCCACCTGAGCCAAGGTTTTGGCCCCAGGGCGGCAGGGCCAGCAGCCGGCTGGAGGAACCCCAGAACACCAGGAGCTGTGGCGACTCCAGAATTATCAACATGGACATGCCTGGGACAAAGTAAGAGGTTAGTGTCCTATGGACTTTGGGACCTGTATTTGGGGAATGCGTCAGCTCCCTCCCCTGGGGGCTAGAAGCCTCTGAGGAGACACACCATTTTGTAGTTTTCAGAGGCAGCTTCAGCTCCTGGCCTGTGAATTAATTGTAGGGAGATCCAGCGATCAGTCTTGGGGGGTAATCGCTCTTGCTTTAACCTCCCTGGATCTGGATTGTGATCTAGGGTGGAAGTCGTGGGTGGGTTTACAGCTTGCCAGAAACAGAAGTTGCCCCCCACACGTTCGGGACGAAAATTCCTCTATCTGGCCTTAAAGCCATAGTGTGGCAACAAGCCCAAAAGTCAAGCAATTAAGTGGCAACATGCCAAGGCAAAGGAAACAGAAAAATGAAACCTTAGACTCCTATTTTGGGGGCATAGAGCGGGAAAAGGACTGTGAGGTCAGAAGTCCTGCTCCAAAAGCCCCAGGGGAAAACATGAGCAGGTAGCAGGCCATAGAGGACCTTAAGAAGGACTTTAAAAGTCAAATAAGAGAAGTGGAGAAAAAATTGGAAAGAGAAATGAGAAGGATTCAGGAAAAGTATGAAATGAGGGTCAACAGCCTGACTGAGGAAAACAACACCTTAAAAAATAGACTAGCTCAAATGGCAAAGGAGGCCCAAAGGGGCAATGAGGAGAAGAATGCCTTAAAAAGTCGAATTTGCCAGATGGAAAAAGAATCTCAAAAGTTCACTGAGGAGATTCATTCCTTCAGAGTTAGACTGGAGCAAATGGAAGCTAATGACTTTATGAGAAATCAAGATGCTGTTAAGCAGATCCAAACAAATGAAAGATTAGAAGGCAATGTGAAATATCTCATGGGAAAAACCACTGACCTGGAAAATAGATCCAGGAGAGACAATTTAAAAGTTATTGGACTACCTGAAAGCCATGATCAAGGAAAGAACCTAGAAATCACCCTTCAAGAAATTCTCAAGGAAAACTGCCCTGATGTTTTAGATCCAGAGGGCAAAATAGAGGTTGAAAGAATCCACAGATCACCTCCTGAAAAAGATCCCAAAAAGAAAACTCCCAGAAATATTATAGCCAGGTTCCAGAATCCCCAGATCAAGGAGAAAATACTACAAGCGGCCAGGAAGAAACAATTTCAATATTGTAGAAACACAATCAGAATAGCCCAGGACCTGGCAGCTTCTACACTGAGGATCGAAGGGCATGGAATATGATATTCCAGAGGGCAAAAGAACTGGGAATGAACCCAAGGGTCACCTACCCAGCAAAACTGAGTATTTTGTTTCAGGGGAAAATGTGGTCTTTCAGTGGAATAGAGGACTTTCAAGCATTCTTGAGGAAAAAACCAGAATTGAATAGAAAATTTGACATCCAGACACAAGAAGGAAGAGATGCCTGAGAAGGTAATCAGGGAAAAGAAATCAAAAGGAACTTATCAAAGTTGAACTATTTACATTCCTATATGGAAAAGCAATAACTGTGACTGATGATATCTTTCTCACTATGAAAATAATGGAAGAAGGGGGTGTGGTCATATGAATACATATGTGAATGTGTGTGTATATGGTTACAGTTATATATGGATAGAGGGCATAGGTTGAATTTGTTGGGAAGGCAGAATACTCAAGGGATGAAATTATGAGGTGAGAGAGGAAAGTGGCAAGAGGAGATTGGGAGAGACAGGGTAGGGTAAACTATCTCATGTAGAAGAAGCAAGGGGAAGTGGTTGCAAGGGAGGGGGAGAATAGAAAGGCAAAAAAGGCAAAACCACATTCTCTTTGAATTTGGTTCAGGGAGAAAATGACATACATACTAAATGGGATATCTCAACCTGCAGTAGAATAGGGGGAAGGGGGATGAGAGGAGGGATGATGGATGGGAGGGCATTCTTGGGGGGAGGAGAGGTTGGAAATACCCACTATAGAAGAGGGACAGGATCATGTAGGGAATGGACCAGGTTGGGGGTGGGATGAGTGGGAGGGAATTATAAGCAGCCTTGTACAATATGTCTACTATGATAATGTTTTGCATAGCTAGACATGTACAACATATACTGAATTACTTATCTCCCAAGAAGGAATGGGTGACAGGGGAGGAAGGAAATGGATCTGAAATTCAAGGTCTTAAGATTAAATGTTTCAAATATATATAAATACTATTATTAATACTCTTTTGCTTGTAATTGGGAGATAAGATGTGTAGGCATTGGGACACAAAGATTCACCTTCCTCTAATGGAGGAGTCGAAGGGGGTATGGGAGAGGGTATGGGAGAGAGCAGATTGGAGGAAGCGATATCTTGTGGGACTGCTATTCTGGGAGGTTGGGTAGGGGAATAACGGGGGGAAATGATTGTAACTCGGAATCTGGCTGAAATGAATGATGTAAAACAGAAGTTAATAAAGCATTTGTTTAAAAAAAAAAAAGAAAGTTGAATCCAAGTCCACTGACTTTAGAGCCAATGTTCTTTCAATTGTATTAAAAAGTTTTTTCTCCCTATAACCACCATAGGAGGAAATAGTAAAAAGATTGCTTTTCACTGAGATTTGATGTTTCCCTTGTTGGGTACAGATAGGAAATCACCTCCTGTTTAAATTCTATTTAAACCAAGAAATACTTTCCTATATGGCTGAAGTGTTAATGGGTTAAGGGAATGGAAAATTTGAATTTTCCTCTCTATCCAGATGATTCTCAAATCTACCTGATCATCTCTCCAGAATTCCAGTCTCACATTACCAAATGTCTACTGCATATTTCCATATATGTGATCTGTAGGTACCTCAAACTCAACATTTAAAACAACTTATTTTATTTCTCCAAAAGTGTATTCTTTTGCCAATACATCCCCATTTCTGTCGAGGAAATTCTCTATCCTTGCAATAACCATTTTCAGCCTCAGAGATCATCTTTGAAACTTTCCTCAACCTAATCCTCACCAAACCCTATCCACCTGTATCCAATCATTTGCCAAGTCTACTTCCAAAGACCTCTACTTTCCAAAAAATAACCTCTACCCTAGTCCAAACTCTCACTGTCTTTCACCTGAACTATTGCTATGGTCTCCTGAATGGTTTCTTTACTTCCTGTCCTAATCCCCCAATCTACCTTACAGATGAACCACCAAAGTTATATACCTGAAATATACATCTGCCCATGTCACTCTCCTGCTGCAAAATCTCGAGTGGGTTCTGTCATCCCTAGAATAAAATACAAAATCCTCCCCTGGCTTTTTTTTTCCTCCTCGGCTTTTAAAACCCTATGTTTCTAGTCTTCTTTTATTCAGTGACACTGTCCCATTACCTATTTATGGTAATTGCTATTACCCATTTATGACATTTTGTCTCCTGCTTTCTATCTTCCTGTGTCCCTGCATGCATTCTGCACAGGTGTTCCACCATATTTGGAATTCACTTCCTCCCCACTTTTAGCTCTTAGCATGCCTCCAAATCATCACTTGGGTACTGTATCATATGGGCCTTTCAAGATTCTCCCATTTCAGTCTTTACCTCAGAAAATTACTTTGCATATACTTTGAATTTCCTTATTTGGGGGCAGTAGAATGAGAATTCCTCATTCCTAGAATGAGAAGGAAAGAATCTTCGATATCTAGCACAGACTTAAACATGCTAGGTGCTTGGTAAATTCTTATTGAACTGAATTGAAATACACTTCTTCAGTTCAAAGAGCTCTCTCCCACAGGAGGTACAAAAGTGAGCCTCTAGTGAAAAACTTCACCCGCTTTTGTCCACAGTCCCTAATTCTCTACTTTCCTCCCAGAATCCTCCCTTGCACTGCTCATTCTCCATTCATGCCCATAAGCATTAGATAGTCACACACATGCACAATGTTCTGTGTTCACCTGCTGTCACACCTATTTATTCACTGTAATTATGAAGCAGTTCCTCTGAAGGAAGAAGAGAAAGCAATCAGGATATCTTGAGGGGGGAATATAAGAACAATGTTTATATTCATGACCTAATTCCAGAAACCCACAAAGTCCCAGGAGAATAATTAATTAAATGGTTATCAGTGTGGCTGGCTTAGCTCTTTCTCTCTCCCCTCACTCTGTTTCTGTCTCCTCATTGCAGCTACTCCCTCCCACTCAAGCTCTTCATCGTCCCTTCTGGTTTAGAATTTTCATTTTATTTCCCCTGGCAATGGAATGTGGATTTGTTTTTAAGAGACTAAAATTTTTAAGTTTTTTTTTTCTCTTAGTCACCATGTTGATTCTATATTTAGTGATTTTATTAAGAAGATAATTTACGTAGATTCTATACCAGGGCCCTGCTGAGTAGTGAGCTATTTAATTCCATTCTTCTTATTAGGGAAAACAGTCATGCCAAATGAGATTTAGAGACCAGACCGATGAATTTACGTCTATGCCGAGTAGGGCCTGGGGCTTGGGAACACATACAAGGGGAACTGGGAAGAACAGAACATTTTGTGCAGGCTCTAAGCTACCCTCTGCCTAAGGAAAGGGATGGATACATTCCCAAAGACCAAAAAACAAATGTCACCACTGAAATTCAATGAGGGGCAAAGGCCATAGTCTTCAAACAGTATCTGTAGATCTGATATACAAAGACCCCTTCTTCTTCTACCTATCCCTATCAGCAACCCCTGAACACAACTAATCCATGGATTCCTCCATTGTTAGAGCTGGAAGGTATCTCAGTGATATCTAGGTCAGCCATTAAATTTTTCGGATGGAGAGAGCAAAGCCCAGAGAGGTAATAGAACTTCAAACAAAATTTATTAATTATCTATTACATGCAAAGCCTCTGCTAGGTGTCACTGCTACAAAGATACAAATAGAAGAGTCTCTGCCTGCAAAGATCTTATATATAACTAGTCAGTGTCAAAATTTGGACTCAAACCCTTGATCAAGTGAATATATCTTATTAAATATATAAGGGATTTTAGAAGCAATCTAGCTCATTTTATAGATAAGGACACTGAGTTCTAGAGATTACAAACAGCTTGTCCAAGGACACAGAGTTAGAAAATGGTATCACTGGTCCTCTCACTCCAAATCCAGGAGACTAGGCCACTGTCAATCATGTGGGCTCCTGGTATAATGTTCTTTCCACAAGGCTAGAGGGAGCAGTTATGTCCCTTCAGGTTTTGGGGGGTGATTCCATCTCCTTGGTGGGGTTCAGACGTTTTGGTTTCTCAGCATCATTTGTTTTGAGTTCTTAATAAAGATATTTTAAATAAACCCAATGGATGAAAAAAATCAATTTATATTTGAATTATTGAATTCAGAACATCCATCATTTCATCAGTATGTGTCCCTCCTTCTACCAAAGCAAATCACAACCCTCCCACCAATGCCTTAATAGATGATCTTCATAAACTGTGCTGCCTCCTCCCAAAAATTATTATTATAGCTATTTTTGGCCAACTTTCTAGTGAAAAGCCTTTCTGAATTTACCTAGGATCGTATAAGGATTATGGACAGAAAGTCCATCACAAGGCTCATGTCCAGAGTCTTTTAAACTTGGTGAGAAACTATCACTCAATAAACAAGCATTTATTAAGTGCCTACTATGTGCTAGGATCTATGCTAAGTCTTAAGAATACAAAAACAAAAGTGAATGAGTCTCTGTCTTCAGGGAACTTATATTAGGGGAGAGGTAAAACATTAATATGTTCATGTAAGCACACAAGTATGTGTGTGTGTGCATTATATGTCTATATAAAACAGGTCCAAACTAGATGGAAGGTAATTTGAGAGGAGGATGGGAGAGAGAAGAAGGCACCAGCAGCTAGACCAATCTAGAAAGTCTTTGTGTAGAAAGCGGCAGGAGTTCTCTACTGACATTATTTTTGAGATATCAGAGTCATTTCCACCCCATGATGAAGAATAAGAAGAGGACCTTAGTGGAAGGCCCTTATTGATGCCAAAAAGAAATTCGAGAGTCACCATTAACTTTACAGAAAGATGAGGCACAGCTGGCTGGGGTCTCAGGCAGAATTAGGTATCACCACAACAGGTCTTCATTTCAATAAGGCTACAGTTCCCAACCCAAGAAACCGCTAACACAAAAAACAGCTCCTCTGTTCCCTGGCACAGCACAGGCAGCCTGTGAGCAAGTCAGTGGGCCCATATTTCATCTTCCTCGGAAGCCTTCGGAGACTTTGCCTCCTGCCAACTAACATTCAATCAACTCCAAATCTCTTCCTCCTAAATACATCCAGGCCTGACTGTGCTCCCTAAGTAGAGGTGGTCATGAGTGCAGCATAACACCTAGCCCTTCCCCCTTCCCTTATTGAGCCCCTCACCACCTACCCCCATTCAAGATGGCTCTGCAGGAAGGCTGAACACTGAGCCGTGGGGGGAGCTACACAGCTCCGGTTTTGATTAAGAGAACGCTGCTATCGTTTTATTTCCCAATCTATTTTAAAACTGTTTGTAAAAACCTTCTGAGAAGTCTGAGGGAAAACAACAACTACAGCTAATCGTCTTTTGTCCCCAACTGGCTTTGTGCTTTTCTATCCCACCAACATTGATTTTTTTGTACTTTGTTTTTAATTTAGCTTTAGAGGAGCAGAGACATAGCTCAAAGAAGGAAAGTAATGAGCTTGACTCAGACTCAGAGGCTGAGAATTCTAATCTCTGCTCTCTCTGAGGGGGCTGCTGGGTCGATGTGCCTCAGTCTTGCCCTCTTGGAAAAAGGGATTAACTTTAATATGCCTTCTAGGGTGGCTATAGACAACTAGTAACAATGAGTGTTTTAAAAGCCCTATGCAAAAATAGAAATGTATTGAGAAATTGGAAATACTGTTATTTTAAGCCTCAGTGAAGCATGGTGGGAAGAATGAATGAATGTACTCCTTAATAATTATGATTAAGAGCTAACTCTGTGTCAGACCCTGTGCTACACATGAGACACACACAAAAAAAGGGAAATAGCTCCAGCCTTCCAGGACTTTATATAGACAATTCATAAGGGAACAGTAACCAGAGAAGCGAGTTTTAGTCTGAGAGGAGTCAGAGATAGTGAATGGAACAACAGAATAGTAGATTTTCATGATATGTCCAGGAGCAATGGAAATAATGGTCTGATTACTTTTCCCAGAGCAAGAGGTGAAAAGTGGGGGTAGGGAAGAAAAACATATTCAATGGCAGGAGAGATGGCAAGATGTCTAGATGGATAGATGTGAATCATGATCTGTGCTTCATGCCAGGGATAGTGGATTGGTTGATTTCATACTTACTCACCAATCAGGACAGCCAAATCCCAAGGAAGAGATTCAAAGATGAGTACCCTAATATCCCTAGGAAAGAGGACATGGTTTATGGAGATATAAAAATGCTGTTCCAGGTAGAGAAATGGAGGAAGAAGGCGGCAGCAGAGTAAATGCCAAGATATCCAGGATGGATATAAGAGCAGGGCATCAAGAAACTTGAGGTCCACTGTTGATTCTACCATGCCATATGACTTCTGACATCCCATTATGGCATTCTAGGTGACGCCAAAAGGCAGAATCCCAGTTGCCCTGGTTTTAGTTCAATCCAGCAAGTATTTATTAAGTAATTACTATGCACAAGGAACTGGAGATACAAGGATTTATACACTAATGGTAAGGAAAGTGACAATATTTACAAAGATAAATACAAATTAGCTTGAGGAGGAAGAGAACACTAAAAACAAGAAGATCAGGAGAGACTTTATGTAAGAGGTGGTACCTTAGCTTGACCTTTGAAGAAAGCTAAGGGTTTAGAGGAGTGGAATTGAGGAGGGAATGAATTCCAAGCATGTAAGACAATCAGGCATAAAGTGGAATGTCAAGTTTGGGGAACAACAAGGCTAGACAGAATGAAGAGTGGGTGGAGGGATGAAATGGAAAATGTGTGTTCTCAAAGGCTATACTCTCAAAGTACAAACTCTGGAAGGTGTTACTAAACCACAAAGACTTCAAGCTTGACACAGCAACATATTGATTTTCTGATATCTGAGAAACCAAAACAGTTAAATTCAGAAAGGTTCATCACCAGAAAGTCAGCTACAAAGTATGTGTGTGTGTGTGTGTGTGTGTGTGTGTGTGTGTGTGTGTGTGTGTGAGAGAGAGAGAGAGAGAGAGAGAGAGAGAGAGAGAGAGAGAGAGTGTGTGTGTGTGTGCTTAAGACTGAACAAGCCTTTATTAAATACTTGCCTTAGGACTGTAATTTAGAAAACAATGTGTGAGCTGGCCTGAAAGAAAGAGATCAAAGGCAGAGGATCCTCTTTCTACAACTGTAGAAACCACCCTACTCAAGTCACTTTGGGTGCCCATAAGTCACTGACTAAAAGATGCAGAGAAGAGAAAATAAGTATAAGAGATTTATTTTTTCTAGATCTATATTTATTCAATAGAATGGAAAAGAAGGGACCTAAGGTCATCATATTGTCAATAAAACAAAAGGAAAAAATACATCGCATTGAACTTTGATCCCAACTGACTGTCTCCATTCAGTCTCATCTGCATCCTTAAGCTCCTATGTGTCTGAAATAGAATTGATTTTCTTCCTAACCCCTCTCCACACCCCCGTCAAACTTCCCTATTATCTACTGAGGACACCATCATCCTTCCATTCATCCAAGTTTACTATTGGAAAACTCTACTCCCTTTTTCTAAGTCTTGTCAATTATGCCTCTACAACATCCATCCCCTTTGGTGCAGTGGAAAAGGCACTGCATTTTGAGTCAGAGGACCTAGATTCTGGGTTTCTACCTTTATGATTTGGGGCAAGCTTTGGCTCTCTTTGTCCTTAAAATGGGGAGGTTGGCTAAATAATTTATGGGACCTCCAAATGTATTTTCTCACAAATGCATTGCAAACTATCTATGATAAGGAGTTGTTCTTTATGTCAGAGGGAGTTCCTGCACTGATGAAATCACATTTCACATTTTTTTTTGAAGTATCAGAGTATAATCACAAGTTACTTCTGAGTTCCTGCCCAGACAAAAATGGATTAAATTACCTCTAAGACCTCTTTCAGTTTTGACATCCTATTAAGAAAGTGAGCAGTTATTAAGTACCCACTGTGTGATAGGCATTGGGAATAGAAGTATAAAGAATGAAAAAATCTCCACTCATGAGGAGGTTACAATCAAATGGGGGAAACAAAAAATCCCTATATATGTACATATAGAATAAATGTAAGGAGAACAAATGCAAACACAAATAAATACAAAGCAGAGGAGAGCAAGGAGCTTGAGATGGCACTACCAGTTGAGGGTTAAGGAAGACTTTCATGTAGAAGGCTATGCTTGAGCTGTGTATTGAAGGAAGAAAGAAACTATGAGATTGACAAGAGAAGGAAGTAAATCCCAGTCATGACATGGTAGGGCAGTGGTATTGGGGGAGCTGGCCAATGCAAAGACACATAGAGGAGAAGTGTTTCATGTGTGAGAAGCCAAGAGAAGGCCAGTTTGTCTGGATTGCAAAGTGATAGAGGAAGTCTGGAAAGATAGGTGCCAGGTTGTGGAGAACTTTAAAAGCTTAACATGGGAATTTGTATTTGATCATTGAGGTAATATGGAGCCACTTAACTTTTCTAAAAAAGTAAGTGTCATGATCATATCTTCATTTCAGGAAAATCACTTTGGCAATGTTTTGCAGATGGAGTGGAGTAAGGAGATACTTGAAGTAGGGAGACAAATTTTGAGGATGTTGAAATAATCTAGCCAGGAGGTGACAAGAGTTTAAACTAAGTGGTAGCTATTTGAGCAGAGAGAAGGGATCAAATGCAAAAGATGGTGTGGAATTAGAAATAGCAAGATTTGACAACTATGATTCTGTATATTCATCAACTTCCTAACATAGTAGTGTAATACTGCCTCAGATCCACCAACTCTGGGCTTTGACAAAGAGATAAGGACATAAACCAATTGCCTCCTGATCAAGCAGAGATCTTTTTCTCTTCTTTGGTCCATGGAAAAGAGATAGTTGCTTTGATCTTGAGACTAATGTGATTTATAAAACTGACCTTGCTAAGAGATCGTAGGCAAAGGAAACCATGCAAATGCTTGGTGTCTGGAAGATCTGTGATCTGGGTTCAAGCATAGCTGTATGACCCTGGGAAAGTTCATTTAAGCTCTCAATGTTACAAGCAACTCTCTAAGACTGTTAACTGTAGGACAGATATTGATCTCCATTGGAAAAGAAAGCTCTTTACCAGGATATCCCTACATCAATGAAATCACAATTATTCTTTTAAAAACAAAAACTACCAAGTGAAGGCGGGGAGGGAGGCAATAACCATGAAGTACTGGAACTCCTGAGACTGAGATAGTGTGATTGAGTCATGCACAAGGTGCTGAATTTCTGAAAATGGTTAGAACTGAAGCATAGAGTCAGTAGGAATCCTTCATTTTTTTTCTTTTTTACATTCTCCTTCCCTATCTCCTGAAAGGACTAAGTCTAGTGATTTCCCCCAGTCTGCAGGTTTATCCTGACTTCTCAAAATTGGGTTTAGTTTTCTGTTTAAGTGTTTACTTTGTCTCTTAAGCCAGCAATTGCAATAAAATCTATTGGCCAGTGCTCAATTCGGCAGCACATATACTAAAAGTGGAACGATACAGAGAAGATTAACATGGCCTCTACTCAAGGATGACACGCAAATTCCTGAAGCGTTCCATATTTTTAGTCCCAAAGTCCATACTGCAAAAAAAAAAAAATCTATTGGCCACCCACAATGTTAATTTGTATATATTGTTGCAATATATACAGTATATATTATTGCAGTTATGAAGAGATGATTAAGTGGGAGGCTATCCAACCGTGTGTGTGTGTCTGTGTGTGTGTGTGCGTGTGTGTGTGTGTTTGAGAGAGAGAGATATTAAAACTTTATATTTTCCAGAGTGTGATTTCTAGATGGGGGCTCAGAGCTACAGAAGAGAGTTGCTAATACATTTACAACTTTCCCAAGGCAAATACTTGAACTGGGGTTTTTCTAGTGAATGAATCAGCAATAGTGGCAGCATAGATATGGAGACTCTGATATATTACTGGACTTAGTTTGAGAGGAAAGGCATTCCCAGAGGAAAGGCTTGCCTGAAGAGATAGTCATATCCAAAGGGAGAGGAGAAAATTGATCCTCCAAAAAGGAAGGGCAAGTTCTTAAGAGTGAATGAAAGCTATGCCTTCCTGCTAAAGTAGCACAAACTAGCACCACCACCACTGCTGGAAGACCATGAGAAGTTGGGCTTCCTATCATTGTGCTCCTCTTAAGTAGGGACAATGATCTTTGTCCTGCCCGCCCTTGCACAAAAACCATGAGGTTTCACTGAATTAAAAATAGTGTAAGAGGGGGCGGAGCCAAGATGGTGGAGTAGAAACAGCTCATCCAAGCCACTCTGCCCCCAGATTCCCCCCAAACTATGTAAAAGGGGACTCTGAACAACTTCTGGAGCCCCAGCACCCACAGAATGACACAGAGAAGCTAACCTCCCGCTGAGGACAGCCCAGCAACCCTGCAGGAAGGACCAGCACAGTGGTCTGGGACCTGGCAGCACGCAGTGCGCAGAGCTCAGGGAGCCGAGCCAAGCCCAGGTCCGCGAGAGCCGAGGTTTTAGCCCCAGGGCGGCAGGGCCAGCAGCCGGCTGGAGGAACCCCAGAACACCAGCAGCTGTGGTGACTCCAGAATTATCAACATAGACATGCCTGGGACAAAGTAAGAGGTTAGTGTCCTATGGACTTTGGGACCATTTAGGGAATGCGTCGGCTCCCTCCCCTGGGGGCTAGAAGCCTCTGAGGAGACAAGCCATTTTGTAGTTTTCAGAGGCGGGTCCATCTCCCGGCCTGCAAATTGTAGGGAGATCCAGTGATCAGTCTTGGGGGGTAATCACTCTTGCTTTAACCTCCCTGGATCTGGATTGTGATCTAGGCTGGAAGTCGTGGGTGGGTTTACAGCTTGCCAGAAACGGAAGTTGCCCCCCACACGTTCGAGACGAAAATTCCTCTATCTGGCCTTAAAGCCATAGTGTGGCAACAAGCCCAAAAGTCAAGCAATTAAGTGGCAACATGCCAAGGCAAAGGAAACAGAAAAATGCAACCCTAGACTCCTATTTTGGGGGCATAGAGCGGGAAAAGGACTGTGAGGTCAGAAGTCCTGCTGCAAAAGCCCCAGGGGAAAACATGAGCGGGTTGCAGGCCATAGAGGACCTTAAGAAGGACTTTAAAAAATCAAATAAGAGAAGTGGAGGAAAAATTGGAAAGAGAAATGAGAAGGATGCAGGAAAAGTATGAAATGAGGGTCAACAGCCTGAATGAGGAAAACAACACCTTAAAAAATAGACTAACTCAAATGGCAAAGGAGGCCCAAAAGGGCAATGAGGAGAAGAATGCCTTAAAAAGTCAGATTTGCCAGATGGAAAAAGAATCTCAAAAGTTCACTGAGGAGATTCATTCCTTCAGAGTTAGACTGGAGCAAATGGAAGCTAATGACTTTATGAGAAATCAAGATGCTGTTAAGCAGATCCAAACAAATGAAAGATTAGAAGGCAATGTGAAATTTCTCATGGGAAAAACCACTGACCTGGAAAATAGATCCAGGAGAGACAATTTAAAAATTATTGGACTACCTGAAAGCCATGATCAAAGAAAGAACCTAGAAATCACCCTTCAAGAAATTCTCAAGGAAAACTGCCCTGATGTTTTAGATCCAGAGGGCAAAATAGAGGTTGAAAGAATCCACTGATCACCTCCTGAAAAAGATCCCAAAAAGAAAACTCCCAGGAATATTATAGCCAGGTTCCAGAATCCCCAGATCAAGGAGAAAATACTACAAGCAGCCAGGAAGAAACAATTTCAATATTGTGGAAACACAATCAGAATAGCCCAGGACCTGGCAGCTTCTACACTGAGGGATCGAAGGGCATGGAATATGATATTCCAGAGGGCAAAAGAACTGGGAATGAACCCAAGGGTCACCTACCCAGCAAAACTGAGTATTTTGTTTCAGGGGAAAATGTGGTCTTTCAGTGGAATAGAGGACTTTCAAGCATTCTTGAGGAAAAAACCAGAATTGAATAGAAAATTTGACATCCAGACACAGGAAGGAAGAGATGCCTGAGAAGGTAATCGAGGAAGAGAGATCAAGGGGAACTTATCAAAGTTGAACTATTTACATTCCTATATGGAAAAGCAATAACTGTGACTGATGATATCTTTCTCACTATGAAAATAATGGAAGAAGGGGGTGTGGTCATATGAATACATATGTGAATGTGTGTGTATATAGTTACAGTTATATATGGATAGAGGGCATAGGTTGAATTTGTTGAGAAGGGAGAATACTCAAGGGATGAAATTATGAGGTGAGAGAGGAAAGTGGCAAGAGGAGATGTGGAGAGACAGGGTAGGGTAAACTATCTCATGTAGAAGAAGCAAGGGGAAGTGGTTGCAAGGGAGGAGGAGAATAAGGAAGGCTAAAAAGGCAAAACCACATTCACATTGAATTTGGTTCAGGGAGAAAATGACATACATACTAAATGGGATATCTCAACCTGCAGCAGGATAGGGGGAAGGGGGATGAGAGGAGAGATGATGGATGGGAGGGCATCCTTGGGGTGAGGGGAGGTTGGAAGTACCCACTATAGAAGAGGGACAGGATCATGTAGGGAATGGACCAGGTGGGAGTGGGATGAGTGGGAGGGAATTATAAGCAGCCTTGTACAATATATCTACTATGATAATGTTTTGCATAGCTAGACATGTACAACATATACTGAATTACTTATCTCCCAAGAGGGAATGGGTGACAAGGGAGGAAGGAAATGGATCTGAAATTTGAGGTCATAACATTAAATGTTTCAAATATATATAAATACTATTATTAATACTCTTTTGCTTGTCATAGGGAGATAAGATGTGCAGGCATTGGGACACAAAGACTCACCTTCCTCTAATGGAAAAGTCGATGGGGGTATGGGAGAAGGTATGGGAGAGAGCAGATTGGAGGAAGCGATATCTTGTGGGACTACTATTCTGGGAGGTTGGGTAGGGGAATAATGGGGGGAAAATGATTGTAACTCAAAATCTGGCGGAAATGAATGACGTAAAACAGAAATTAATAAAGCATTTGTTTAAAAAAATAGTGTAAGAGGTAATTAGAAATAGGAAAACATAGATTTAATATGTAATAATAGATGCCTTATCTCATATCTTTCTCTGCTATGCCTTTCCTGTTTTTCCTAGGAACTATACCATCCTCACATCGTTATAACCTACTTTGTGCTTAAGAACACTGATATCAGGAATCTATGTAGTGCTATGATTTGGATTAGCTTTTGCCTACATCTCAATGACATATGAAATTATTGTATTTAATGATATATAGTCTTTCAGGATGCCAAAGCTGATCACTGATTACAGATGCCACTGTGGGAAGGTAGAGAGAAAAATAGATTGATAAGCCTCAGTGTGTCTTGAGATGAATGAGATTTCAACCAGTCATTCATTAGGTCCTTTTTCTCCACAGGGCAGATAACCTGCTTTCCTTTCCTATATGTTTCCTGCATAAAGGATCTTTTAATGAGTGCTTGATGTTTATGCCCTGCCTGTTATAAAATTCCTTAGGGAAAATGGTATTGTCAAGACTCAGTGTGGCCTAATGGATAGAGACTTGCCCTTGGAGGCAAGAGATCTGGATTCAAGACTACCTCTGACATATACTGACTAAGTGACCCTGGGTAAGTGTGTAACCTTTCAGTGCTCCTGACAACTCTTCAAGACAATAAAGTACAAAAAAGTGGACATATTCATATTGTTAGACAATGTTCTCTCTACCAATGAAATCATGGTGAAATCATCAGCCCTAGCAACAATAATTTCACATTTATGTCATTAATAAGTACTTCTATGTCAGTCAAGTGAGTGGTATAGACATTGTTCACAAATTCCAGATCAGGAAACTGAGGATCAGGAAGGATAAGCATTTTCCTCATACAGTTGATCAGTGGCAGATCCAGAAATCAAACCCATATCTTTTGGCTTGAAAGTCAGTGGTCTCTTCCCTCTTCCTCACCATCCCTTACTTACTGCTCTACATTTCCCACAAGAGACTGTGACCCAATCAATAGCTTGGCTCCTATTCTCTACCCCAATCAGCAGGACTGACCAGTCTTTGGCCATACTCGACTATAGTATGAAAGTGCTTTCTGGGTCTCCAAAGCTGAATGGAGTGGAGCATGAAAAGGGTTGGGGGGGTGGGGGTGGGAGGGAAACGATTGACTGGAGTAGGAAATTCTTCTAGCTTTCAAAGTGGATTGGCCAAGTAGCAATCATTAGCTGACTGGCTGTCTCTGCATCATGTTGATACCCTTATATGAGTCTGGCTGGATATACACATATGAACACACACACACACACACACACACACACACACACACACAAGATGTTGTTTAGCAGCTTGGCAGCCACTGTAAATTGCCCAGGCAGCACCCCAGAGGAGTTGGTATTCACTACTGAGGCTGTAGTACAGATTAAACAGCTCCCCACCAGAATACAGCTCCCTCACTCTCCAAACTCCTCAGTTTACCACTCTCTCCCAGCTCTTTCCCCCTCAACTGGTAGCCTTTACTGACAGCCAAGGGGATGGAGCTCAGCAGAGCAATTACACTGAGGTTGAGCCCTGGAGGACTGAAATGAGCAATGGATTGGAGCCTAGGTCCCTTCTCTTTGCCCTTTCCACCCTCCCAGCCCCCACCCCTTGTCCCTATACACCTCTCTGTATTCAACACTCATTGATCTTGGACAGTACCAGCGGGCCAAGAAAATAAATAAAAGCTATTTGTTCCCACTAATCTGAAAGCAACATCAGCTATCCCAAAGCAAAACCAACACAATTTCCCTCACCCCCACCTATACCTTGGGCTGTCTTGAGTACAATTCTAATTATAGTTGGGCTGCCCAGAAGCTTTCATCAAAGGAACTCAAACCAGACCAAAGAATTTCTCGTCAGTTTGTTTATTAGGGCGGGTGTTGAGAGGGTGGGTATGAGGAATCAAGGACTCTAGGGGCCAGGATAAGGAGGAGGTTGGCATCTGTTCTCTCTGCAATAGTCTGGCTGCCCCTAGAATGATTCTTCTCTTCCACCTTTCCTCCTTTGAATAATGTGTTTTCTCTGCTTCTGCAATCCCAGGCCCTGGTCTCCACATTAACATGTATATTGCTTGGTTAAGGGCTATCTAACTGTAGGTTCTAAATAACTGGGAAATGACAGGGAGGTGATGGGGGTGAAATGAATGAAGGGCTTGTCAAAATCTCCCAACTGCCTTTGTCATTGATAAATAAGCAAAGAAACACACTGAGGTCTCTGGGTTTTCTGTCTCCTAGACTGCCAACTATACCATCCTAAAGAGAAGCTGCCCCTCTGGGGCAGGAGCAGAGTCCGAGTCATAGAATTCAGTGTTGCAAGAGCTTTTTGAGATTGTGTAGTCCTCGACCTCGTTATACAGATGAAGAAACTAATTTACCCAGAGTTCAACATCCCTGACTTTACAGCACAGTCCTCACTACCCGAATCACTTCTATGATTTTGTATCCAATGACCTGCTGGATCTCTCCACCTGGATGCCCAGTTAGAGCCCCAAACCAAACTTCAACAATCCAATAAAAGCTCATTAAGCACCTGTTACTCATAGAGTAACACCCAAGTCAGGAAGACCTGAGTCCAAATCCAGCCTGAGACACTTCCCACCATCTGTGTGACTCAAGGTAAGTCATTTAAATGTTTTCTGCCTCAGTTGCCTCAACTGTAAAATGACAGTAATAATAGCATCTCTCATAGGATTATTTTGAGGATCAAATGAAATAATGTTTGTAAAGCACTTAGCACAGTGTCTGGTGCATAGTAGGTGCTATGTAAATGCTAGTTATAAAGGCACTAGGGTTTACAAAAGGGGGAAAAAAACAGCCCTGCACTCAAGGAGTTAACATTTCTGGAAAAGAGGGAGGGAAAGAGAGATAAAATGTGTCGACAGATAAACATGATATTTTGAGGAGGGAGTCCAAAACTGTCCTTGGTCATGTTCATGATTTCTCAGTTCCTGCTAATGGGTCCACCATTCTCCAGTCACTCAAGTTGGAACCCTCAATAATTTTAACTCTTTCTTCTCTTTTCCCCTTCCATGCCCCCACACTCAATTAATTCCCAAGTCCTATAGATCCCACCTCCTGCAATGTTTGTCACAACCATCCCCATTCCTCCACGTACATGAGAACCACTCTACTTCAAATGTTCATTACCTGTTAAGAGCTAGCATTTATATTGCCTGGACCATAATACATTCATGGCTTGTTAATTCTTTGCTGGTTTCCCCACTGCCAGTCAATCTTACATGTGACTATCAGATTAATCTGCCCCAAATATATCTCTGATCATCCACTCTCCCCAGCCAAAACAGAAGACAGCAAGCAATACCATTGCCTATAAGATAAAGTCAACATTTCCTAGCCTAGCATTCAAGACCTTTTTCCAATCTGGTTCTACTTGCACATTATTCACCTTTTTATGCTCTTGTCAACCTGAACTACTCTCTGTTCCCTGACCATTCTTCTTTTTGTCTGCATACTCCTGAAGTCATTCCATGCCCTGTTCATTGGATGTGCCTGCCTTCCCCTTACCCCTCAATACCACTCACTCCCTTGCCCCACCTCAGCCTTTAGAAATGTTACTTATCTTTCATGGCCCAGATAAATATCCATGAAGATCCTCTGATAATGAAATATCTCTCCTCCTGTAATGGTAATGGGAATTTGAAGATCTTCCCTGCCCCTTAATAAGCCTAATGGAATTTGAAGACCTTCCCTGCTTTGAAAATAAACTCTGGGGGTGGCTAGGTGGTGCAGTGAGTAAGAGAGCCACCCTGGAGTCGGGAGGACCCAGATCGGTTCTGGCCTTGGACTTAGCACCCACACAGGAATGACTGGCCGTGTAATATTGAGCAAATTATTTAACCCCAACTGCTTATAAAAAAAAAAGAAAAAAGAAAAGAAACTCTGCCCCCTAATAGGCTGAATGTAATCATATGGAACCTGTAGTGGGAGGAGTTTGCCAAAGGGTGAAGCAAAGCCCACAGGAAGCTGGGAGTTAGAACAAGCTAGACAGTTGGAAGAAGAGGATGCTTCTGAGGGAGACAGACAGACTTGTGAGTAAAAGTTGTTTGTTTTTCTTCACCTGCTGTGACAGGCTTGTGTTGGTTCCTGGGAAGGCTAAAGGATGCTGTGACTTTCTTCTGCCCATTAACTCCTATGTTGCTATGATGGATTCAGTTTCTTGGTGTAGGGATTTGGTTTTCTAGTGTCTGAATAAATGTTTTGCTTCTGTATTCTGTATGGAGAGTCTGTTATATTTTGCAATTGAGCACTATGCGGGTATATTTATAGTGACTGTGGGAGCTGTGAATATTGCATTGGCTCTACACCCCCTAACCTGGAAGTTATCTCAGAGCATTTCATATGTAGAGGCAATATAGTCTAGGGGTAAGACCACTGGATTTGGTGCTAGAAGAAATGTGGATTCAAACCCTGTCTATGACACCATGTGCAAATCATTTAATATCTACTCCTCCCCCAATTATCTCCTCAGCCTATAAAAGGAAGATGGTACCTGCAGTAGCAACCTAACAGATTAGTTTGAGTCTCAAATGAGACAACATCCATAAATTCCTTTGTGAATCTTAAAATGACAGATTAGTATTAGCTATCATTATTTCTCTCTCTCTTACATGTAGAGGCTGGGATCAGGAGTCAGCCTGGGCAATTTAGTGAGGTTAAAGGATGAGGCCATTGTTTAAACCTGGACATATCTCCTTCTTAGGTACAAGAGAATTCCCAGAGTATTATTCCCATCTCAGCCCTAAATATGGCAGTTGAGAAGAATTGATGGCAGAAGCTCTCAGGAGCTCCTGGATGATGAACTATGAGGTCTCAGGAGAGGAGGGGACCACATGGTTCAACAGGTAGTAGCCGCTAGGGACATTCAGGGAGTGGTAAGAATTCCTGAACATAGCCTCCAGGAAAAGTAGAAAGAACTTTCTAGAAATAGAAGGGAATTGTCCTGAGCATCACCTCCCAGAGAAGAGGGGAATTCTTGGATAGAACCTGATGGAAAGAAGCTGAATACCGTCCTCTGGAGAGAAGAGGAACAAAATTGTATTTGCCTCTCTTATAAAAAGTTATTCTCAGATGGTGCAGGTCATTCTTCCAGGAGAGTCCCAACTACTTGGCACAAGAGATGCTGTGGGAGAATAGGACACTCAGTGAAACAAAGCATGTCTTCCATGCTTATGGGCTCCTGAATTGGGGTGTTCATTCAGTGAGATAAAATAAAGGGTGCCTTATATTTCATAAGCTTTTTGCTTTGGGGGCTTGCAAGGGAACCTTTTAATCACATTTTGGAGACCTGGGTAGTGGTAAAATAAGACTAAGGATACATCTATGACCCAATTAATGTGGATAAAGAATTCCCTGAAATGGTTACATTATTTGAATTTGCACTATATATGTCCACCGGGCTGGAACAAATGATTCTATTTTACATGATTATAACTGCAAATAGTATGACTCTGAATACAGGTGACCACTTCAGGGGATTAGTTTTTCACATTAATTGGGACCTGGCTGTATTAACTAGAATTTATATACCAATTTAAGGCTCACTAAGTGCTTTACAAATATCATCACATTTTATCCTCAGGACAACTCTGGGAGGGGTTGTTAACCTTGATTTATTGATGAGGAAACTAAAGCAGATGGAGGTTAAGGGACTTGCTCAGGGTCACATGGCTGACAAGTGTCTTCTGACCCCAGGACCAATGTTCTATCCATTGAGCCACCTAGCTACCTAGACTAAATCAGAACTTCCCAGGGAAAGTTAGGTAGAGACATCAGCCAAAGAGATTAATTTCTGAGGATCCCCCAAGTTTGAACTTGATCTATATAAGTACACATAATGGGGACCCACAGATTACAAATGAATTTAGAATAGACTATTTTGTATCATTCTTCACCATAGTCTTCCTCTAATGTCTGATTATCCGATGAGATGACCCTGGGTTGTTGAATACTATGGCAGAGGAGAATAAATTAATTCTGGTAGGTCCTATCATCAAAATGGAAAATTTTCAAGTACATGTCCAAAAATGAACTGTGTCTGAGTATCAGCTTAGTGAAATTTGGAAAGTCAGGTAGTCAGTCAATGAGCATTTATTAAGCACCTACTATGTTTCAAACACTGTGCTAAGTACTAGAGATACAAATAAAAGTGAAAGAGATAGTCCCTGCCCTTGAGGGTCTCACAGTGTCTTGGGGGAGACAACATGAAAATAATTACATACAAACAATCCATGTGCAGATCAACAGGAAATAATTAAGAGAGGAATGGCACTAGAATTAAAAGGGTTTGGAAAAGGCTTCCTGGAGAGGGTGAGCTTTAGCTACAATTTGAAAGAAGCTAGGTGATAGAAATGGGGAGAAAGAATAGTCCAGGCAAGAGGCAATCACCAGGGGAAATGCCCACTATGCTGAAAGATGGAGTGTCTTGTCTGGAGAAGAGCAAAGAGGAAAGGATCACAACCAGTTTGTCTCCAGAGTGATGAATTGAGCAACCACAGAAACTCATGGAGACAATTTACCAAGATGGAGAGGAGACAAAATACACATAGGCGGCAGTCGTACTCATGCTTAGGACATCACAAAGGCTAGTAATTTTGAAGTAGATAAGAGTTTTGTATAATATTTGAATATCTTCAGCTAGCACAGTGTAAGTGCTCATAAGGACATATTTATATCTATATAATTTTATTATATTTTAAATTATTCTGTTATACTTTATATATGTATGTATATATCTATATCTAGATAGATAGATAGATAGATAGATAGATAGATAGATAGATAGATAGATAGATAGATACACTCAAATATAAACTGAATCAGTGTAGCAGAAAGAGTATTGGATAAAGACTCAGAAGACCTGGGTTCTAGTTCTGGCTCAGGTATTAATTAGCTGTGTAATTTTGCAAAAATCCCTTTTCTGGGTTTCAACTTTCTTTATAAATAAGGGATTGAATTAGACAATGGCCAAGATCCCTTGTAAGTGGCATGTTCTTTGATTCATAAACTATTTGACCACGCTTATCACTAAGGCCTGGGGTGCTGTTTTCTCTAATGGGTGGATTTGCTGAGGGAGAAAGCTACCTGATAAGCTTTTTGGCTAAAACATCCAGAAGAAAAAGTAAGGACATTATCTGTAAGTTAAAAGGCCCTAAGCCTGCTTTAGCACAGTTGGAGTTTCACTGATCAGGGGTGCAGCAGAGAAAGGGCTGTATTTGGAGGAAGAAAATATAGGTTCAGATCTAGACGCCACTCCTCACTACCCTGGATTTATTTGGGGCAAGTCCTTTAAATGCTTTGTGTCCCAATATCTTTGCCTGTAAAAGAAAGGGAAGATGCCAAACTTTTGGCCAGCACAAAACTCCAGAGTGGATAGAAAAAAATGTAAAATGTTTTTAAAATAATTTAAAATATAGTAAAAGATAGGTAATGTTGGTTTGTGATTTTATAAATCAGTATGCTGGGGCAAGGATCTATTTGAGTTTGACACCTATGGGATTCCTATTGGGAAAAAGCCATAAAGTACAGTAATAAGTGAAAAACCATAAAAATTTAGACTCTGTGAAAGGTGGAAGCCTGAACATGGTGACCTGTTAACAATAATAATTCAAACACTAAATCATAACTTAGACACTGAGTCATAATTTAAGATACTATGACCTACGAAAGCCAAAACAAGAATACAATGACCTATATACGACTGGGACATGTTAAATACACAAACTTATGTTTGGGCATAACACTGGCTTAACTCCCAAGCTCATTACTAGATATCCACCAATAGGTAGTGATGCATTCTATAGCTCCTCCTCCCTTTGCCTTTTTTCTATAATTACCATGGGGATTTTGGGGTTCTTCAGCAAGGATCCACTAAATTGTCTGGCTGCCACCCCAGACCGAAGATTGCCCCTGTTTTGTAAGTATTTATAATGGTTGATTAAACTACTACCTATAATCAATCTGGAAACACTTGGTCTCTTATTTTGGTATAAAAAGAACATCCCACAATTATTGGGGAAATACAGGTTCCCCAGCCAAGGGAATTCTGGACCTTTCAACACCATTGGATGACCTCTAAGGTCCCTTCCACTTCTTAATCTATAATCCTGAGGCTCAGGATGAGTTCTGTGGTACCAGTTTACTGGGGCAGCATTTCTAGGGACATTGTTCTTTCCTACCCATAACACCTATCTGCCTTCTGGGCTAGCAAGACCTTAGCCAGGGCTCCATTAGATACTTAGCACAAACTTAAAATCATAAGTTCATGACTTTGGCACAAAACATGAGATCTTTTTCTAATACAGAGAGCATTAGTTGGAGGAGGTACCAGTGTTGGATGATGCAGGAGCTGATGTAAAATGTCTCAAGAAGAGAAAATTCACCATGCCTCACCTTTCTACAACCACCCAGGCACCAGACTCAGAATTAAACAGCCCCTGGGCCCTGCCTTTTGACCCTTAGGCAATCTGGCTCCGGCAGGACAAGGCATTTCTCCTCTGTCCTTTGATACCTTTCATTCCACACTAACCACTGGATAAGGGCCCTCAAGAGCCCTTGTCCCTCGGCTCAACCCTTTTCAGGCTGCTCATTTACCTTTGGTGTCCACCTGTCATCCAACTGTCACTTGTGGCTCCAAGAAGTTGTAGCATGCACAGTGGACACAACCATCTGGACAGATGGGCTGCATCAGGTTGAGGGGAATTGACAGTCCTCAAACCCACGGGGGTATTAGAAGGATGTCTACCACAAGCATGTGAAGCCTTCTCCCAGCAGAATGGGTGAATGAGAACCACTTGTTCCAATAACCATGGAGATGGTTGAAGCAGATCCTGTGGAGCACTGAGGACTTGGTCAGGTGGCAAAGACACCAAGGTCATCCACTGTGTCCTGGGCCATTGCCAGTCCTCCTGCCTTTTATCCTGCCACTGAACAGCTCTGTCTCACTTCAATTCACAAGCAAATCAAGACATCACCCATGATGTCACTGGTCCTCTTCAAAAATGAAGGACCAACAACTCTGTCCTCTACTGTCTACCTCCTGCTCAATGTATGATCATCCATTTAAGAGTATCTGGAAGGGGAAGATAATCAACTGCCTTCTGTCTCCATTCAGAATGCCTGGGAGTCAAAGGTGCACATTACTTAAATCAAAGCTCCCTTCCTATGCTACTGCTCCTTCCTTCTTAAACTCACCCATCTCAAATTTTCCCTCCCTGTACCAAATCCCAATCTCCCTGCCCTTCCAGTGAGCCGTATGGAACCACCCCTGTCCCCACCACCACCACCAATTTGGTTGTTACATTGCCATGCATTTTAGATTTTTCATGCCCTTCTCATCTTATAGTCAAGGAAATGAGACTCCTCCCAGAAGGCATCATCTTCCTGGTCACTCTCTTGAGTATTGGGTGCATTTTCATTCATGCCCCCCAACACACCAGGTAAAGAGAATTAGGTACTTGCTGAACTCTTCACTATGGCATCTTGTCCTTTCGGCTACTCCCCCCACTAACATTCAGCAACCAACTCTGCATTAAGGTACCCTCTATTCAGATCAGCCACCCTATCCAAGTCCTGATAATTGTACTGTAACAGTCCTCAGGCTAATAAATTAATCAATATGTACTTATTTAGTGCCAAGTATTAGGGATGCCAGTACAAAGACTGAAATGTTCCTCATCCTCAAAGGGCTTACATTCTCATGGGGGAAACAACAAACACATATGTATATGTAGGGATAGATTGGGAATGAACCTGTGAATTATATATGGGATTTATATATAGATATTGATAAGTCCTCAGATACCCTTGCTATATCAAATTTATTTCACCAATCTCAGCTTTCATAATTTGTAGCCACATTTCATCCAGTCATACTAGGGGTGTTCATGTTCATGTTCACTCTTGATCTCGTCATCACCCACAAGTGATGCCCTTCCACAAATCATAACTTTGAAATTTCTCTCTCTCACCATAACCTCCATTCCTTCCATCTCTTTCCATGCCTCATTCATCTTAAATCCATCCTCTGTCTTCATTGCGACCCCCAGCCACTTTTCCAGAGGCAGCTTGGGAGCACAACTACTAGGATTTTGCACTTGGAGACTGGAAATTATTTTGTATACATGTTTACATTATATTTTCTATATTTATGTTGTTCCTCTATTACTTGCCCCCTCCCAAGAAATTGTAAGCCATCATTAATGGTAGAGACTACTTTAATTTTGCCTCTATTTCCCAACTGCCTGGCATATAGGAGGTGCTTAATAGATGCCTGTGGAATAAAAGTCTTTGAAATGTTTAGCTCCACACAGAAGTTACCTGCTAACACATAATCATTTTTACCTGACCAATGGCCATAGCACAACCTTCTTGGCTATCAGCATCTCCTGACATCTCCTCATGCCTTTTCTCACTGCTTTCTAGTGACAAGCGGAAGCTACCTTTGAGGGGATTTTCCCAGAAGACTGCCTGGCCTAGTACCACATGATTCATTTGTTTCCCCCTCCATGCACAAGCACATCATCTTGATATTTTCCTGACTTTCTGTGTGGGGCTTCTCAAACTTTCATGGAGCTGCTCTTATGTAGAAACAGAGTAGGATGCACATTTGCAACATGTCATCTAGACATACAGTAAGTCAGAGGGGCATAGAAAAGACCCTGCTACCCATAAACATCTTTCACATATCTATCCCTGATAATAGAAATTCCACTTTTAATGATTCATTCATTTAGTTATGCTTTGTCCTCTCTGTGTGGTCTGATTTTAAATTACATTATTGGCAATAAATTTCATGAGGTCCTATTCAAATTGGATTAGCCTAGGAGGGGCAACATATTATTCTACCACATGTCAAAATTTGTTTTAACACCTTGCTGATAAAGTAGTTTGCATAAACATTTGCCAGGCAAATATTTTAAATAAGCAGAAAGTGTTCTACAACTGAACAACTGAGAAAATTGAGTAAAATTAAAATTTGAATTAACAAAAAAAATGTGTTAAGATTTCTACTGAGCACTGGGAATAGAAACAGTTCACATGTATAGAGGGTGTTAAGGTTGACTCCTTCACAATATGCCTACGGAGAAGGCAGAATAAATAAAACTATTCCCCATTTTATAGATGAGGAAACAGAGGCTAATAAAGATGAAATGAATTGCCTATGGTCATTGACTAACATTCAAAACCACAGCCCCCTTGAGAACAAATTCAGAGTTTCAGAAACAATCCTGGCATCCAGTAATATCTGACCTAGAACTTTAAAATAAGGGAATAATTTCATCAGGCAGGCCATGTGTGCGGGAGGGATGGGGAATGTTTCCATGCGTGGGGCACAGGTTATATAAGTCGGTATAAGTGAGAGTGATCAGGACAAGATGAAAAAGAGGGTAAGAACAGCTTGCAGTCCAATCTGGCCAGAGCTCAGAATAAGTGTGTTTAAAAGAGTGCAGGAGACGGGGCAGAGGAAGAGGGAAATGTAGTAGACTGGTAAAATAAAAGGAGTGCAGGCTTTGGGATCAGAGGTTCTGGATTCAAATCCTGCCTCAGATATTTATTATTTTTATGATGAATTCCCTAATATCTCTGGATCTCAGTCTATTCATCTATAAAATAAGGAAGCTGGACTAGTTCAATGAGGTCCTTTCTATCTCTAGATATATGATCTTGTGAACAATATAAAATAAAACGTGGAGATCTTCTTGGTGGAGGTGATAGACTAGAGGCACAGGATATGATATGTTTGTGTTTGGACTTGTTTTTCTTGACTATACTCATCATAAGGGAAGTTTTCTATTTGCATCCTTTATATCATAGCAGGGGATTTGTGGGGGTGGGGGGATGTTGAGGGCTAATGAGAATGATGTAACAAAAAAATAGAGAGAGAAAAGCAGACCAAGGAAACATCTTAAAAATAGAAATGAGAGATCAAAAGGAAGGAAGCAAGGTCAGGAGGGGACATAGACAGACCAAACAATCGTGTTACTGTCATGTAAAATTTAATACACACTTAGAAAAACAAACTAGGCATAAAAGAAGTCCTCAGTTTCATATACAATCCTCCTTTTATGTCTTTTTTTTTGTATATTGAAATGTTTGTGTTTGTTTAAGTATGTCAAGTTTTGAATAAAAAAGAAAATACGGGGAAGAGAAACCAGACTTTGTTGAAAAAGCAGATTGGGGACATTGTGTGGAGGGCCTTGAATGCCATGTGAAAAAGTTGATGTTTTATTCAAAAAATGACTTAGTGTGAAATACATATCATGTCATTTTCTTCTTCCTTTTTACCTATACACATACCTTGAGGTCCCACTGAATGCAGGGTCTTCTACCAGAAACTGGGCCACAGAGGCAAAAAAAACCTAGTCTCTGCCCTCACAGAGCTTATAGACACATGAACAGATAATTTAAAATACAAAACAGTGTCATTTTTGTTAAGTCAGGGCTAGAGACAGAGTGCTGGAATCAGCTCAGAATGAACAAGTTGGCAAAAGCTACAAATGAGGGCATGATTATTGTTTTGTTGATTGAATCTACCTTAAAATGTGATGAAGGAAATGTTGATAATACAGATTAAACTTAAGTTTATCACGCATTATTTTTTTCCCGGGATCCGGTTATTAAACATTTACCAGCAACACTCTTGGAAAAAGACAATGAGTATTATAGATGATGAATATTATAAGAATTCAGAGAGAGAGGAAGGTTACTGATAAGTTGAGGAAAGGAGGAGAAAAGAGGTGAGACCCTACCTTTGTCTACTTCACAAGTTTTGAGGGGAGAACCAGCCCTGAAACCTAAGCCTCCTACTAAGACAGAGTCAAGTATGAAGAAAAATCTCTTCCAACTATCCCTCAGAATAAATACTCTCTCTCTCTCTCTCTCTCTCTCTCTCTCTCTCTCTCTCTCTCTCTCTCTCTCTCTCTCTCTCTCTCTCTTTCTCCCCCCCCCATGGTTAATCATGTTCCAAGCCAAAAAAAAAAATTTAATTAGAAAAAAATTATTTTTAAGGCAGCTCATCTATAACCCACCCCCAAACCCTGTCTCATTGGATGAAGGTGGTCCATCAGGAGAAGTGAATGATGAACCAGAATGAGGAAGAAGCCAAGCTCCCATTTATCATCTCTTCTCCCTGAGTAACCACGTGGCCCTCACAGCATGACAGAAAGCACTCCCTCTGGCTCCACCAGCTGGTGCAAGTTTTTTGTCTTCCTCCACATTGATTCACCTTTCTTTAGTGCCCCCTTCGTCTTTTGCTTTTCCTTTTAACATTGGAAGTAGACTTGGGATCAGCAATAGGCAAAGTAAATACAACCAACCAGAGGGCAGAATGAGGATCATTTTTCAGTATTATTTTTTTACCCTTGTGTGTATTGTAATACTAGAAAATATCACCCTCCAGGGCACATAGGTGCTTATTTTATGTCAACAGCTGTGTTAATTGGATTTATCAATTAATTCCAGTGAACAGCAACACATTTGCTGGGGTGTTTGAGAAGGGTATGGAAGAGGGAAGGGGAATCTGGAAAACAAAGCTTTCTGGGTAAATATCAATAAAGATAACCCAACAAAAAGCCTCCAGGAGAAAGTAAGGAAAGAGTACCTGAGTACCAGTCTAGAAATCTGCATTTCTGTGCTGGAAACTCATTGTTTATACCTGGACAAGTCACCTAATCTCTCTCTTTGACTCAGTTTCATGACCTTTAAAATGGCCATAATAATAGTGCCCTACATGAAGAAGCTGTGAAATAAAATGAAATAATAAACATGAAAACATTTAAAACTAAAAGATTATAAAGGTATCATCATTAAAAATATTATTAAATCTTATTAATCACATTCTTGTTTTGTTGCTTTGGTTGTTTCAGTCATGTCTGACTCTTCATGACCCCACATGGGGTTTTCTTAGCAGAGAAACTGTAGTGATTCAGCATTACTTCTCCAGCTCATTTTACAGATGAGGAAACTGAGGTCAACAGGGTTAAGCAAATTGCTCATGGTAACACAGCCAGTTAGTGTCTGAGTCTGGATTTGAACAGATATTCCTGACTACAGGCCTGGAGCTCTATTCATTGCTCAGTCTAGCATCCTGTATAGCCCAGTAAAGTCCCATACTAATATTTGACAGTGACTAACCTAGCTAAAGTCCTTTTGACTCACTTCTGCCTCTTGGTTTCTCTGAATTCTTTCAAGACTCACCACAAATTACACCTTTTACAAAAAAGACTCCTAATTCCCACCCACCCACTTCTAGTACTTTCATTCTGAAATTACTTTCTATCTACATGTACATAGCTTTTTGCATGTTGTCTCTTCCACTAAAATGTGATCTCCCTGAAGGCAGGGACTATGTTTTTGTCCTGCATCCTCCTTGCTTACTTGGCACACAAAAGGATTTAATAATGTTTGTTGATTGCCTGGAGGTAGGAAATATGAGTTTTAGTGTATGTCTTTCCTTCTCAGGTTGGTCTACCTAAGTACAAGATGATGTGAGTTCTACCCCCATCTTAGTTAATGAAGTCTCAGGAGGCCTAGACACCTTAAGTATATGATTCAATCAACAGTGTCAACTAGGGCAGCTGGACTTGAGGAAAATTCCTTTAGGAATTTAAACCCAATGGAATGTGTGAATAAGTATTTAATCAATTTGAGAGTATTATAGAGTTTTGGTCATTGGGTGAAGGCAGATGACTCCATACAAGCAACATACTATGACTGACGGAAAGAATCAGACCTCCATCTGTTCTATAAAAACTGCCACCAGTCAAGTGGTAGGCTAATCTATTGTTGGAGGACTCCAAATTTGCAACTTGAGTATTCCAGAGTTAGAATGAAGCTCTTGAAAAGTAATTGCTCTTGAGGGGAGAAGAGAGGTTGGGCCAGTAGGAGACAATACAACCAGGTGGGGAACAACATAGAGTCAACAAAAAAATTCAGAAAGACATTCCTAAAAAGAGAGTAAATTTCAAGGAACTTGACTCCTTGCACTAGAGAAGAATGGCAGCTGTGGACTCAAGGCAATACTTCCAAGGCATAATGTGGCAGGAGTTATGAATTACTCCTTTTGCCATACATGTGTCATATACATGCGCCTCTCACCATTGTACTCTAAGTTTGGGGTCACTCTTCCCATGGTCCTATGGGAGCCCCAGACTTTTGTGGGGAATGTTTGGTATCATCTGTTATTACTAGAATAGGGGTTCTTAAAGCTTTTTTATGAACCACTTTGGCAACCTGGTAAAGTCTATTGTCTTCTGAAAATAACGTGTGGATAAAATAAAATACATAGTATTATGTTAAACCAAATATATTGAAATTTAGTCACAAAAATATTTTTTTAAAACAAGGTCACATACCAGGTTAAGATCTAATTCATTTTAATGGCTGAGTGTTAGTTGGAAGCACACTGGTAGGAGTTTATGAGTGATGGTACTAAAGTCAACTAGGTTGTACAAAGGATCAAGTGCTGGGCCTGAAGTCAGGAAGATCATCTTCCTGAATTCAAATCTGGCCTTAATCACTTGCTAGCTGTGTGACACTGGGCAAGTCATTTTACCGTGTTTGCCTCTGTTCCATTTATTATAAAATAAATTGGAGAAGGAAACAGTAATTCACTCTAGTATCTTTGTCAAATAAAATCCAAATGGGGTCAGGAAGAGTAGGATATGACTGAAAAACAATTAAGCAACAGCAATTAAAGGAACACCCCATCAAGTTTACCCCTAAAGCCCTGAAAGTTGTACCCACTTTCTGGTCTATCCAACCTGTGAGTGCAAATAAGAATTGGATGACTGGCTCCAGAGGGGATATCATATAAATTTCAGGAAGTTTAACATCAGATTGGCTTCATCTCCTTCAAGAATTTATATTTGGCATTGGAGATGCAAAGATAAAATAAGACACAGTCCCTGCCTTCAAAGAGTTTACATTCAGCCATGCAGAAGAAGAGGTATATATCATAAACACAGAAAATTTTCATTTATGAAGCCCACTACTCTATAGGAAAATTTGATAAGGAAGGGGTCAGTTCTGTTTGGGACAAACAGGCCAAACTTCATTTAAGAAGTGGCGTCTGAGTTGGTTCTTGAAGAATGGGAGAGATGGGAATTGGGAGAGCCCATTCTAAGCAAAGGAGAATAAATCATCAATTAGTATTTATTTCTACGATATATGATAGGCACCATGCTAAGTCCTAGGGATACAAAGACAAAAGATAAACAATCCCAGCCCTTGAGCTTACATTCTAATTGGGGAAAATGTGAACAAAGACCATAGTAGACAGATCCCAAAACAGGAAGGTAAGTGCTCCAGTTTGTCTAGGATGAAGAATGGGAATGGTGTGGTAGAAAGAGTCTGGAAGTGGGAATTACTAAGGCTTGAGTCGGAATCGCAACTCTACATCTTCCTGCTCTTAGATCTCCAGAAAACTTGAAGCGCCATTTCCCCATCTATAAAGTGAGGACTTCACTGGAACTTGCCTTGGCTACTGAAGTCTCTTCCAGCTCTAAGATCTGTGACTCAATGTGTGTATGAGACTTTGTGTATGAGACTAGTCAGGTGGTTTTTGTTGTTGTTGTTGTTGGTCTGTTTTATTCAGAGCTTAACAAACACCAAATAAAATGGACATTTCCATATATATAGTAGAACAGAAAAATAGAGTTGTACACAAAACTGCAGGTGACTGTTATATATATATAGCTTGCCTTTCTCTTTAAATGTGTAATAAATTCAACCTGTAGCTTTCAAAGCCATTTTCCTTGCTTAGTGCTTCTTCTGGGATTTCCTTCTGTGCTCTGCTAGAGAGAGAAAGAGATGAGGGAGGGAGAGAGGGAGAGGGAGAGAGAGAAAAGGGAGGGAGAGAGAGAGAGAGAGAGAGAGAGAGAGAGAGAGAGAGAGAGAGAGGAGGGGGGAGAGGGAGAGAGGGAGAAGGGAGAGAGGGAGAGAGAGACAGAGAGAGACAGAGAGACAGAGAAACAGAGAAAGACAGAGACAAAGAGAGAGCCTTCAATGACCCAATTTTCTTCTTTTTCTTCTGTATCACTATTTCCCCCCCTCCTCCCACTCACCCCTTAATTGGAAAAGAAAGAAAAACAAAGCCCTTTCATTGTTATGCAAAACAAATTCCCACATTGATTGTGTCCAAAAATGTATATCTTATTCTGCATGTTGATAGACAGGTAAGCTGGAACCCAACAGTGGAGGCCTCAAATGCCAAGATAACACTTGAAGCAATTAAGAAACAATTAAGTGGTAAATTGTTTGCTACTGACTATCAGTCCCATAGGAACTTGGTAAGGAGAGATCAGCATGGGCTTGAATCGCTGAAGAAGACTTTATGAAGGAAATAGAAACTGACATGAGCCTCTGAAGACAAGAAAGTTCTAGAAAGACAAAGGGAAGGAAGGAGGGCATTTGATCAGAAGTCAATAGAAAGAAAAGCTCAGCAGCAGGAATGAGTGTGGTTTGTACATGAACCAGAGGGACACCCACCTAACTGGATCAGAAGATGTTGTAACTAGCAATGTTTTTTCCTAATAGAAAAACAATCGAGGGGAAGTGTTGCCAGTAGAGTTTCACCACAAAGGAAGCCATTTGGTTATCACCTCTGTGGGAGCTGGCAAGGAAATGTACCATGGGAAATGTGCCATGGCAACAAGACTCTGGGAATATCAGCTATGCCACAAAGAGTTTAGGCTAGAAGAGCATGCAAGGGGAGCCTGGCTGTGAAACTTTTGCCACACAGTAGCACAAGGTAGCTGAGGACCATGCGTCAGAGTATGGGAACCGTGACCACAATGGGAGGAAATGGGCCCTCCTGGGATGAGAGCATATTACTTGAACACTCAGGTCCCAAGGCAAAGTACAGTTCACTCTGTAGTGCTTCTGTTTTGGACATGTTGAGTTTAAGATGCCTTTGAGACATCTAGTTTGAAATACCCAATATGTAATTCATGATGTATGATAGGATTTCAGCAGACACCCAACGGCTAAAAATGTAGATCTGAGTGTCAAGATGATTTGATGAACGAGCATTGGGATACTTCCAGGAAAAAGGGAAGGGCATAGTGTGAGATGGACAGAGGACACTTGATTAAATACTTCTCCATCCAGGACTGACATTGGGCACATAGCTTGACTTCCCTGTCTGTGGTCTTAAAGAACTGTTCAATTTCATCTTAGACTTAGCCTAGATGGTGGGTGACTTCAGACATAATGATCATTCTGGGAGTTTAGTCCTGAAAGCTGGCTTACTCTGAAAGTTTGATGCTTCAGCCGCAGCACAAAGAGCCAAAGATTCTCAGAGGCAAAAATCAGGAGGGATTCCATTCTAGGCGGGGGAGAGGGGGGGATGAGAATATAAATGCATTGGGGTGGGAGATGGAATACTGAGCTCAGGGGAAAGTAAGGTCTTTTCTCCACTCACATGATCACCACTCTAATGTTATCATCATATCATTTTCTCATTGGGACTATTATCAAAACCTCTCAATTAGATTCCCATGTTTCTATCTCTACTCCCACCTAACCACCTTCCACACAGCAACCAAAATCGTCTTCCTAAAGCATGTCTAGCCATGCCACTTTCCTGTTCAAGTGCTGGGCTTTGAACAAAAGGAAGGATTCCCCGAGGTGAAGGTCAGTAAAGAATGGGTACCAGGAATGGGAAGGGAAGGGAAGAGTGGCCTTTGTGAATGCATGGAAGCAGGATGAATCAGACAAGACTGAGAAAAAGCTAGAAGTCCAATTTGACTAACAAAACAATAACAAGAATAGTTAGCATTTTTGTGGTGCTGAGTGTTTTGTACAGCACTTTGCAAAGAGTAATATGGAATAAGACTAGAAAGGAGGGCCTGAAGCACCAGCCTGAAGGATATATTTATTTTTCATATGAGCAATAGGGAGCCACTGATGGATTCAGAGAAGAGAGGACACGTAATTAAAAATACCCATTAAGAAGATAATTTTCTAAGCTCTTCTGAGGATAGAAGATACTAGAGGCTGGGAGACCAGTTTGGAGGCTACTCTAAGTCTAAATAAGAGGCAAAATGAGAGCCTGAACTAGGGCCATACCAGTTTATATGAAGAGGATGGACAGATCCCAGAGGTGTTATAGTGGAAGAATTGACAAAACTTGGAAACTGATTGGATGGGGGGGTAAGGAAGAGAGAATAATCAAAGAGATGACTTGGATACTCTGAGCCTAGTGCCTGGGAAGATAATGGTACCATGGACAAGAACAAGGATGTTGAGATGAAGGACAGAATTAGGAGGGGCATCCATGGTGAAAAAGATGTCCAATGAGTAGTTGCCTTAGAATTCATAAAGAGAACAGGACTGGATATCTAGACATGAGGATCATAGATATAATTTTAACCATACAGGCCATGGGATTGAAGAAAATGAACAAAAGAAAGGATGTCAAGAGAGAAGAGAACATAGGATACTCCCCCATTTGAGAGGCAAAGCAAATAATGCCAAGGAAGACCTATCATCCAAGATATGGAAAAACAAAGAGGAAGTCATATAAGCCAAGAGAAGAGAGAGTGATCAGAAGGAAAGGATGTTCACCAAGAAAATGATGCACCTAGAATAGCAAATATGGCAAGAAGGGCAAGGGAGCTGATACCTGAGAATAGAGCCCCAGATCTGTTTTGTCTTATTTAAGCAAGTATAGCATGTGGGTAGTTCTTCTCATGATCTTTCCTTTGGGATGATTCATAGCTAGCATATTTAGTCTCTCCCTCCCTGGGCATTTGTACTGTGATGTATCCTGATGAGAATCAGATTCTAAAGAGACTTAAAAATCCAGGTTTTTAAGGAGGTAGGTCATATGAATCACATTTAAACAGGAGAAGGAGAGGGAGGGAGGGAGAGAGAGAGGAGAGACAGAGGAGAGAGAGAAGAGAGGGGGAGCGAAAGAGGAAAGAAGGGAGACAGAAGAGAGATGAGAGACAGAGGAGACAGGGGAGAGAAGAGAGAGAGAGATGGGGGTGGAGAGAGGGGAGAAAGGGGAGAGAAAGGAGAGAGGAGAGACAGGGGAGACAGAGGGGAGAGAGAGAGAGAGAGAGAGAGAGAGAGAGAGAGAGAGAGAGAGAGAGAGAGAGAGAGAGAGAGAGAGAGACAAAAAGCAACCTCAAGAACCTACATATTATAATAAGCCTCGGAAAAATACTATGCTTTAGGGAACCTGTTATTTAAACAGTTGTCATTTCACTGAGCCAAATGTCCAATTATGGGAGATCAGCTCCATCTCAGAGCACCATGAGGAAATGAATTAAAAGCAATGTCATCAAAGACTACCCCTGGAATCATCCCAGTCCTACTGTCTCAGTTCCCTTGGCTCTAAGAAATCTGACTGATCTGGATACTCAGCCCTTGAGGAAGTCTCACCTGCCAATGTAGCAGAATGAGGAGAGAGGGTAGGGAGAATGGATGATGGATGAGAAACCATTACAGAGCATTTACAGTGTTGACTTAAGAATGACCATCATTTCCCACAGACCACCACAGCTCCCCCAAAATGCTCTGTGAGACACTCCTGCTCTTGGGTCTTTCCCAGGGTTTCCATCTTTTCTGTTTGTCTCTATTATTGTTGACTTGCCATGGTCGAGGGCCATCTGTTCCCTCCCACCTACCTGTTATCAATCATCACTGTGCCTGCTTCCCACCTCAAGCTCCACTAACAGCCTGTCAGGGGCTTGCAGGAGGCAGGTTATAGAACCAAGAAGGAACCTGTATTTGAGTACTTGGGGATGGAGTTCCTTAGAAATTCCCTCTGTATTGTGGGACTTTGGGGAGTTCCAAATGAAAGCAGTCCTCATGGGACTTTCAGGATGGACCTTCAATGTTATATAATGGGTCTGGGAGGTGTGTGGGGGGGGGGGACCATCATAGGATTAGTGCCATCATATGGAGGGACATCTCCAGTCATCCTGATATATATCTTGCCTCTGGACCCAGATGGCTCTGAAGAAGAAAGTGAGGCTGGTGACCTTGCACAGCCCTCCTCACTTAAAGACAATTTACTTGCAAGTGATGGCATTATCTTCCTGACATCATGGTCCTCTTCCAAAATGAAGGGCAAACAACAAGGGGTCAGGGAGGGAGCAACTGAGCAGCTCTGAAGTCTTGCAGAGTCCACTGACAGGCCTGTTGTCATAACCACATATTATTTCCTTGATATAATGCATATGTTCCTAAAGACACACATGCATGCACATACACACACAATGTACTCCTGTGTATATTTATGTATATGTGTGTGCAGATATATATGCATATTCTGTGTATATGCATAATATGTATCTACACACATACAAAATAATGTTTCATCAATATGGGGGACTCACAATGAGAAAACTGCTCCTAATTCATATGTGCACTTCAACTTCGAATATGAGAGAGCTCCCTGAGGTCACTGACAAGTTAAGGCCAAGATCACATAGCCAGTATGTCCAGAAATAGGCCTTGAACCCTGATCTTCTTGATTACCAGTATTCTACTCACTATTTTCATGCTTCCCCTTGTTCTTCAAAAGGTTCTATTAAGTTTAAATCTTGGAAACTAAATCCTATTTTCCAATTGATTTATATTATAAATCTGAAGGTGCTTTATCCTTATTTTGTGATTGTCCTTCAATTAACAGTAATTCCTAACATTTTACCTTTAAGTTTCTCTATTTTGATGCCTTTCTCACTTCTACACAACCCACCCCTATTCCTAGATAATTAATTACCTCCAGTTTTAATGACCTCTAGTTTGATGATGGCATGCTTGCACAGGTTTTGGATAATGGATGATGCTCTTTCGCTTTCCCGGTCACCAATAGAGTGAAGCAGGGGTGTGTGTTTGCTCCCATGCTTTACAGCAAGATATTTTCAGTGATGCTGCTAGACAGCTTGAATGAAGATGAAAATGGCATCAAAATCAGTTACCACACTGACTGTAAATTATTTATGTTGAAAAAAGCTATCAGCCAAGACTAAAGTAGATAGAGTTGGTATGTGACATTTTTTTTTGCAGATGATTGTACACTCAATGCAGCCTCTGAAGCTGAGGTGCAATAAAGCATGGATCAATTCTCTGCTTCTTGTGCTAATTTTGGCTTAACAGTTACCACCAAGAAAACAAACATTCTCTACCACTCAGTACCACACCATCCATACATGGAACCATTGGTGTGGAGGAATTTCCAAGGCTGTGGATAAGTTCACTTACCTTGGCAGTATACTTTCCAGGGATGTCCACATAGATGATGAGACTGACACACACACATTGTCAGAGCTAGCTCAGTGTCTGGAAGGCTCCACAGGAAAGCGTGGAATAGAAAAGATATAACACTGCCTACCAAACTGAAGTTCTACAGAGCCATTGTGCTACCCTCATTGTTGTATGTGTGTGAAACTGGACACCATACCAGCACCTTGTCAGGAGACTGAATAGCTTCCATGTGAATTGTCTCGGGATGATTCTGAAGATCACCTAACAAGATAAGGTATTAGACACTGTGAGGTCCTTTCTTGATCGGAACTGCCAAGCATTCAAACTCTACTGCAGAGAGAGCAATTCTGATGGGCTGGTCATGTTGTCTGAATGCCAAATATGTTTGCCTAAAAGACCATTTTATGGAGAACCTGCACAAGGCAAGCGTTCACCTGGTGGTCAGAAGAAGTGGTAAAAGGACTCTCTCAAAGTCTCTCTGAAGAATTTTGGAATAGATTGTATGCCCTGGGAGACACTGGCACAGGACTGCCCAGCATGGCATGCCCACATCAGAGAAGGTGCTGTGTTCTATGGGCAAAGCAGAGTCACAGTAGCACAAAGGAAACTTAAGATGTGCAAATGTAGAAATAGGTCCATCCCAAATGATCATTGTTTTGATTCTAGAACCATGTCTGCATTTATTGCCTTTTTAGGATGAACTTAACATGTTCATCCTCAAGTCCTGTGACTTGAGGCACTCTGGAGGTGCCCAACCTCTGGTAGGGCCTTCCCATATTGGAAGGTCTTATTGGTCATATTGGTCTTATCAGCCACTATTGGACACACACTGTCCCTTGATTCCAACATAGTGATGTCATATGGTCCTCTACAAAAATGAAGGACAACAACCAATGAACCACTTACCTCCAGACAAACCAGAACAAATCTGAGAATCCTGGTACTTAGAAGATAATGCTTAAAACTAGAAGGAATCTCATATCATAGGTCAGCTACTCCACCCCCTCATTTTACAAATGAGGAAACTGAGACCCAGAGAAGTTAAGTGACTTACCCAAGGTCAGAAAGTGTATGGAAGAGCAGGGATTTGAACTCAGAATTATTTTGCAATGAAAATTGTCATTTCCTAATTCATCTATGTTCGGACATCTAGGTTTTCTCAATGAGTTGATTTGAAGAGATGATACAAGGACATCATCACCATATCAAACTGTGGTATAATTAAAAGCATATTGAATTTGGAATAAAAATCGTGGGGTCAATTCCTAGCCCCACTTGCCAACCATGTGATTTTAATAAAATAAAAGAGAAGAACGAGATAACCTCTAGAGTCCCAGTTCTAAATTTATGACCCTTTACTCTTACAGGGAAGCTGGGTAGAGCAATGGATAGAGCACTGGACCCAAAATCAGAAAGACCCATCTACATAAGTTCAAATCTGACCTCAGACACTTACTAGCTGTTTGACCCTGGGCAAGTCACTTAACCCTGTTTGCCTCGGTTTCCTAATCTGTAAAATGAGCTAGAGAAGGAAATGGCAAGATGCTCTAGGATCTTCTCCATGAAAACCCTAAATGGGGTCACAGAGGGTCAAACACAACTGAAATGATCAAACACACATGTTCCTAAGATTTCTTCTTCATGCACATCTCTGAAGGACAGCAGAGCTGATCACTCCAATTTAACAATGGAAAGCCTGAGGAAAAGCGACTTACTACATGGCAGAGTTGAAACACAGAAATTTGATTGAGTCCTAGGCCCCTTCCTGACACGGTGCTCTGGGCTCACAGCTACTTCCTAAAAACCAAAGAAGAGAAGATGAATCTCCCTGCTGGATGGGAAAAGGAGAAAGCCAGGGCAAAGTCCCTGACACTGCTGTGCAAAGCTGCCTCCCTGGTTACCTTCCCCCTCAGCAGTATCCAGGATGGACATGGAGAAAACTCAGAACTGATCCTAACTGAAACCTGAGCAGCTTCAGGTCAGAGCTGCTGTAAACACACTCAGATTTTTAAACCAAATGCCTATTTCAGATCTTATGTACACATGGACTCCAGACTCCCAATTCCAAATGACAAATACAGGTGGATAAATCAGAACTACCAGCCATCGCTATTTTTGCATGTCTGAATATTGCCATCTAGTGGTTGTATAGGTGAATCTCAACTCCTCTCACCTTCCCCTCCCCTCTTTCTGTAAGCCAAAAAATGGCTTACAGAAATCAATAGGAAAAAAAAAGACTCATTTTCAACTCCAAACAGGTGCCAAAAAAAAAAAAAAATTTTAAAATCTCAGGCTACGATCTCCACTCAACTTAAATGTTTCCCAAAAGTTTTTGTTGGGTCGAAAAACTCAGTGCTTCAAATGCAGTATAGTCAAAAGTCTCAGGTTCAAATTCCTCTTCCCCCACCTACTATCCATGTGACTTTGGGCATGCCTCTTAATCTCATTGAGTCTTAGTTTCCTCATCTGTAAAAGAAGGCACTTTGGATCAGATGATCTTTAAGGTCAATTGATTAATCAATAAACTAATATTTATTAAGTGCCTACTCAATAAACTTAAACAAGCCCAAATTTCTAGATGCCTGCATTCTAATGGGGCTAGGATGGAGTGGGGAACAAGAACATTTGAAATACATGAGTGTAAATACAAAGTGAATAAAAGCAAACATGTATATACAAAGGTTCCTTCTAGCTCCATGATCTTAAGATCTTTGTATATATTACATTTCTCCAAGGAAAGAAAGCTCTCTAAGGGCAGAGATTATTCCCATGATTCATTGGACTGTTGTCTTTGTATCAGAAAGGTCTATCCTGGAGTTTTGCCCATAGTATGCACTTTTTAAATGTTTGGTAAATTGAACTGGAACAAAATATTTTCATTTGAGGATACAGTTCATGGAAGTAGATCACATTTCCTCTCCTTTTCCCTGGGTGAAAAGTGAGCGGGGAGGAGGAGGGAAAAGCTGAGCCTGAAAAGATGTGTCCCTGTGGTACCAGACTCTGAAAAGATGCTAGCAAGCTAAGATCAAAAGACTAGGGGCATGATCCAGAGAGGGATGTTGTGAGCTGCTTAGGTGTTCTGGAGGGTTCTTCATTAGGTAGGCCTGAGAAGTCTTATCTCCTCCTGCCTTTGACCGAGAAAACAACCAGAGGGGAATAAACATTTCTGAAATTCAAGGTGTCAGATCAAAAGGATAGTATGCCTCAAGCTCCATTCAGTTTAAAAGGAGCATCTGGGAATTAAACCTCATCTTAGGTTCTCTCATGCAGGGACCTTAACTTAAGTGCTCTGCCCTTGGAGGTATCCAATATCCATGGACCTCAAGCCCAATATCCCTGTTCAACTCAATTCAACTTCTGGCCACTGTCTCAGTTACCAAGGCATCTGTCTACAGCCAGAAAAAAAAAAAAAAAAACACTCAGTGGCCCAAGGTAGGTGAGGGCTAGGTTTTCTTAGCTCTAGGGGAATGGTCTATCCTTATTTATTCCTTCCTCCCAATCTATCCCTCCATTTTCAGTGCTCCAACCCACCCACCTTTTCTTTCATTTTCCCTGGATTTCTTTTTGCAGAAGACTCTCTCGCTTGGTGAAAGTGGGTTTCAGGGAAAGCCTAGTCAATGTTTTCTCTAAAGCATGCCTGCAGCATGTCTCCCTACCTCTTCATCCTTCCCTCAAGGGCCTCTGCCCTACAGTGAGCCCTCTTATGGTGATGAGGGGGCTATTAAGCAAATTCATTATTGACTATTTCACATTAGATACCATTTTTTTTCCTTTGATGCCAACACAACTAATAAAAATGCACTTTATCTTCTCGGATTTATGGGATCATAAAGCCGCTTTCATGTACCTCCGGGAATTGGGATTAAAGGAGAATTAAACATCTCCAGCCAAAAGACTGTTCAGGTAGAGAGAGTGGGAGAAGGAGGGGGAAGGGGGAAGAGAAAAAAAGAAAGAGGGAGCAAGAGAGAGAGAGAGAGTGGAGTGATTCAAGGACAAGAAATAAACTGAAGTAAAAACCTGGCAAAAATATGGCTTTAATATATTGTAAAAGAATAAAAACCTCATAAAAAGTTATCACCAGACATGAGGAGTTCGTAATGTCGCCCATTGTGAATTCTGGGGAGGAACTTCCTCTGAGATGAGAGTCATTAAGTAAAAGCAAGATCCATGGCATGGCAGAGCACCTCTAGTGAAGAGTGATAGAGACAGAAAAGAAAAGGCTGACTGACAGATAGCAGTGAGGCAAAGATGGGCAGAGAGACCGGCCCAGGGGAGATGAGCGATGGAAAACACCATGTCCCATTCTTAGTGCCTTATTGTGTGATCATGTGACATAGGAAAGCAATCTGTAAAGAAGACATGAAGCTTCCTCTGGTAGAATCCTCTGACAAGAGAAATATGCCAAGGCAGTAGAGTGAGGGAGGCTTAGGACAAGAAGTCCAGTAGACCTCTGTTCTGGCCCTGACTCTCACCACCCAGCCACAAGACTGGGCAAGTCACTAACCATTGTAGTTCTTCGTTTTCCTCTCTGCAGGCTACTACTACCTAACCTTCATCCTTCCCTCAAAAGCCTCTGTCCTACAGGGAGGCATCTATTGATGATGAGGGGGCTATTAAGCACATCAATTATTGAGTATTTCACATTTGATTCCCCCAATTGTTGTAATGCTCAAGTATTTTTAAAATGGCAAGGTATTAGTAATGCTGATAGCAGCAATCAATTCATGACAGAAGAAGGAGGAGGAGGAGGAGGAGGAGGACGAGGAGGAGGAGGAGGAAAAGAAGAAGGAGGAGGAGAAGAAGGAGAGGAGGAGGAGGAGGAGGAGGAGGAGGAGGAAAAGGAAGGAGGAGGAGAAGAAGAAGGAGGAGGAGGAGGAGGAGGAGGAGGAGGAGGAGGAGGAGGAGGAGGAGGAGGAGGAGGAGGAGGAGGAGGAGGAGAAGGAGAAGAAAATAATGTGGCTTCCATGGATCTGTGAAGAAATGCATTCTCGTGCCTCATTTCTCATGTATCAGAAAGATCTTCCAGAGTCAAACCAGCCTATTTGCCTCTCTGAGAAGAAGTTTTCTCACTTATAAAATGTACAACAATGGTTCCTGTCTTAGTTATCCACATCTCACTTGACTATTGAGAAGCCAAAATGAAATTGTGGGCACTTTAAAAGCAAAAACCACAACAAAACTATACTCCTGTTATCGCCAGTCAGAAGTAAGGATTGAGGCAAGGGACAATTTCCATACTTCTTACTGGAGCTCGAGGTCTCAAAGGAAGGGCAAATTGTGGGCTCACGACTGCCTGACTAACTTGTCCTCTTTGCCCCTTTACAGGGAAATTGTGGTTTTGAGAGGGATTTTCTTGCAATCAGCTCAGCCTTGATTTAGAAGTTTATGGTTCTGGGAGACATCTGAAAGCCTGAGCACAGCCCTCAGTAATTAATCCTTAGAGGTCCCTAATGACAGAGGAGACTCTGCTTTGTGGAAGTTACTTCAATACTAAACAGCTTATGTTATCTAACAAATGTGTACATTTCACACCCAATAAGCATCACTTTTGATAAGTGCCACTAATGGATCATAAATCTGACAAATACAAACAGTATCGAGCATATACACACCAACACACAACCTTCTGCAATGCCCATTTTCTGCCTGAGTCCCCTTTCTGCTAGAGTCGAGTCTAGCACATGGGATATGAGCTCAGAAGGAGACGGGAGCTTGGGCCCCAAGCTTCATCAGCTGCTTTCTCAATGAAGCCCGTTGGGACTAGAGTTGAGGAGGAGAGGCTTTTTTGCAGCAAAAGTCTCCACTATGACAGATCTTGGAATCCCACAGCAGATTGGAGGATTTGCAATCATCAAAAGAATTTAAGTCATTTTCAACTGCTAAGCTGGACAATTCAAATAGATCAATGCCAACCGGACACATAAAACCCATTCTTGTTTCTGTAAATCAAGCAAAATTGGAGGCTATGCTGCTGTCTTTACTTCGAGAGCAAGGTCATGACCATGGTCAAAAAGGACTTATTTGGTGATCAGTCAGTCGCAAGTATTTATTAAGCACTTACTATATGCCAGTCACTGTGTTAAGAACTGATACCAGATGGGTAAGAAAGTGTTACCACTTGGTAACAACCTCAAGTTGATAATAAAGTGTTCCAGACTCAGAATCAGGAAAGACCAGGAAAGAATCTGGCCTCCAACACTCACTATTTCTGTGACCACAAGGAAATCTTTTAACTTCTTGAAGCCTCTGTTTCTTCATCTGTAAAATGAGGCTAATAATACCTGTAGTACCCATAGCACAGGGTAGTTGTAAGGATCAAATGAGACAATGTGTGTAAAACACTTTGCAAACCCCGAATTGCCATATAAATGTGGGCTATGCTTAATTGTGATTTATAAAACATCAAAAAAGACTGCCGTGGTAGCAAATTGCCAGGCAAAAGAGAGGGATGTGTTTGCAGTTGCATCAGTTATATCAAAGAGATACTGACCTGGTCAAACCATGACTTGGACAAAGTTTACCTCCTCTGAATTTCACATCTGAATGTACGAGAATGACCTTGGGTGGCCATGGGGTTCTTACATTCAGTGGCTCTGGGTCAAGGACATTGGCACATTTAAATTGGTACCACCTAAGCAGGAATCACCCTACTTTTCTGTCCTTCTTTTCCATTACTGTCTTCCATGCATTTTACACCCTGGGCAAATTAGATCACTTCTTATTTCACAAAACATACATTGTATTCACATGCCTTCATGACTTTGCTCACATTGTTCTTTATTCTTGGAATTCCCTTCCTCACTCTCCTTCCCTCTTACTCATCCCTTAAAACCCACAGCAAACATTGCCTCCTCTGGGATGCCTTCCCTGATACCTCCTCTGTGAGAGATTTTCTTGGAATTATCTCAGATTTGATTTATTATATACACTTATATTCTGGGAGGTAGGTATCTGAATGACCTTTGCCCTCAACTCACCAATATACTTATCATATATGATTGTGCATTACAGTTATCTATGTGTCTGTTTATCTATCTATCTATATATATGTGTGTGTGTGTGTGTGTGTGTGTGTCTATTTATAGTCTATTACTCTAATAGACTATAAACTTCTTGAAAGTAAGATCTCTATTTTATTTAAACTCCCTTTCTTCTCCTAGAGACTAGTATAATGTTTTGCATATAGAAGGTTCTCAATAAATGTTTATAGGGTCTTGGGGTAGAAAGGAAGGAGTAATAACTTTAGTGACTCCCTGAAGATGTATATAGTGCCCACTAACCACTGACCTTTTGATTTTGAGACTGGGTCTCCCTATCTTACACAGGCTGGAAGTGTCACAGCCACTCACAAGTCCAATGCCATTGCTGTTTAAAATCTGGACTTGTTTCCCACTCATTAGACATTCCTAGGTGTTCACCATATTGATGTTGGACTTAGTGTGAACATCCAATCAGTTTTAACTCTACTGTAGCTCAGAATTCCCCTCCTCAAGCAATCCACCCACCTCAGCCTCCCCAGAAACAGGGATTATAAGCATGTTACACCACCCTTGGCACTAACTACTTGATGGATATAGCAAATACCATTCAGTCAACAAGCATTCATTAGATGCTATGTGCCAGGAACTGTGCTAAGTTCTGGAGATACCAAGGAAGATAAAAACATAATCCTGCCCTCAAGGAGCTCACATTCTAATATGGGAAAAACATGCAAAAAACTGTAGAGACAAGATATATACAGTATACACAGAAGATGATCTGAGAAGGGAAGTTCCTAGCAGTGGGGAGGGAGGCTTGTTTGTTTGTCATTATGTTGGAGTTAAAGTATAGTGCAGCTAAGTGTGGCTGATCAGACAAACACAAGCTAGAAAGGTTCTACCACAGGTTGGGCACAAATAGTCCAGATAAATATTTGGAGTAGAGATGTCTCAATTTGCACATCTCATGTTTCTTTTGAACTACTTCAGTTCTACTTTTCTCATAGTGCACAGTGCCTTCTTTGATGTAGGCAAACCATGTTAGGCAGTCCTGTGCCAGTGTCTCCTATGTCTCACAATCAATTCCAAAGTTCTTCAGAGAGACCTTGAGAGTGTCATTGTACCACTTCTTCTGACCTCTTTGTGAGTGCTTGCCTTGTATGAGTTCTCCACAAAATGGTCTTTTAGGCAACCATACATTTGTCATTCGAAGAATATGGCCAGTCCATTGGAGTTGCACTCTCTGCAGAAGAGTTTGAATGCTTGGCAGTTTTGCTCAAAAAAGGACCTCAATACCTTATCTTGCCATGTGATCTTCAGAATCTTCCCAAGACAATTCACTTGGAAACAATTCAGTCTCCTGGAATGACATTGGTAGACTGTCCAGGTTTCACAGACAGTGATGAGGTCATCAAAAGAAGTCTGTAGACCTTCAATTTGTTAGGCATTCTTGTACTGCTTCTCCTCCACACTTTCCTATAGAGTGTCCCAAATACTGAGCTAGCTCTGGTGATGCATACCAAGGTATGTGAGTTTATTCACAAGTATTCAAAATTCTTCCATTTACTATAACCCATGGTTCCATGTATGGATGGCGTGGTGCTAACTGGTGGAGAACCTGTTTTCTTGGTGTTAATTATTAAGCCAAAATTAGCACGAGTAGAAAAGAATCAATCCCTAATATGTTGCACTTCAGCTTCAGAGGCTACATTGAGTTCACAACCATCTGCAAATAAAAAAAAATCACATACCAAGTCTCCCTCCACTTTAGTCTGCCATCTACAAGAAGGCAGCTTTGAGCTAAAACTTGAAGGAAAGCAAAGAATGTAGGAAGCCAAAATGAGGAAATAAGACAGTCTGAAAATGGATCGTGAAGTGTTAGGTGATGGGTACCAGCAGCCAGATACCAAGTTGGGAAAATCTAGGGAGTTGTATGGAATATGCAGTTATCAGAAGATTTAGCAGTGTGTCAACAATCGGGGAGGTCCACTGAAGGTTAAGGAGAATTGTGTGGCTAAATCAATAAGTATCTCTAAAGGACCAATGAAAGGGTTTATGGTGCTGCAAAGTCAGAGGCAGCAATAGGCTGAGAACAGAGGTAGACGAGCATTAAGGAGCATGCAGTTAGCAAAAGTTAGGATGGACAGCAGATCAGGAATTAGGATCAGGCAGACAGATAGAAGAATCAAGATGAAATAACAGCAATCACAGTACCATGAGGTCAACTTGTTTGTGAGACAAAGTTCTAGTTCAGCTAGGCATCTGTTATAAATCTGGGCCAGAGTTGGGGAATAATGATAAAGCTTTGATGGGCCTGACTTCACCAAGGACTCACCTTAATGACTACACCTGGTTCTGATGGGTGGTCAGAGAGACAAGAAATTCTGGCACTTGAAGATACAATCTCAGTGCCTAACTGAGAGGACAATCTGGGATTCTTTTTAGAAGTGTGCCAAGCTATGGTTATATGAATAACAAGGTAGCAAAGGAGTACCCTAAAGTAATTGTGCCTCTGAAGGAAAAAATCTTCCTTTCCTTCCTTCCTTCCTTCCTTCCTTCCTTCCTTCCTTCCTTCCTTCCTTCCTTCCCTCCTTCCTTCCTTCTCTCCTTTCCTTCCTTCCTTTCTTCCTTTCCCTCCTTCCTTCTTTCCTTCCCTCCTTCCTTCCTCCCCTCCTTCCTTCCTTCCTTCCCTCCTTCCTTCCTTTATTCCTTCTTCCTTCCTTCTTCAAACCTTGATGCTCAGAACTGAAGCTATGTGCAGAGGGGCAACCTCTCTCTAATAATATTGATCTGGCTTATTTTGTGCCTTTATTTAAAGTCTCTGTATCTCTATGTTGTCTCTGCTTCTCTCTTAGAACCTTTGAATTTAGTGAATTTCTAGTTCTTTCCTAGAATAATTTGGGTAAGCTCCCCTACAAGTAAACAATGCTACTAACAAGCATTTTGAACATAAAATCTAGTTATCATAAGTATAAGAGAATGTATCTGTACTTTAATTCCAGGAGCAAGTTAACAGGATCATTCTACTATTCCCTTTCCAGAGTTATCTTATTGTCATCTCTATGTAAACAAATGAAGTAAAGAAGCCAGGGAAATCTCAATAGCATAAGTGGAACTGGAGAACTTCAATGACCACAGAGTCCATGTCCTGTCGTGTAGCCTTTTCCCCCTGCAGACTTATTCTCTTTGTTCTAGCTTCTATTTACCTAATAATCTATATGCTCTCAGCTCTGCTCCTCCTTACCTCTGCTGTTGTTGAGGCCACCACCACTTAAGCTTAATGTCATAACCTCTGATTTCTCTCTCCTATCCCCCAGCATGCTTGCTTCCTTATTGTACCCAGACAGCTCAGCTCTTGTCTAACAAATACCTGTGCTTTGAGTCCATGCCATCATGTGAAAACAAATCCCTGCTCTTCTTCAATCAATGACTGTACCTTGGGCTCAGGGGACAATAGAAAAGTGAGTTCTTATTCAAAAACACCACATTTTAAGCCCATAACATTTTATGAAGGTGACTCTCTTCCTATTCCTTTCCTTTTCCATTATATGTTCCCCCTCCAAGAGAAAGGATAAATCCACTGCTTTGAGGTTGGTCATTGATAACAGATAACAGAAGGAAGAACTACTCAGTTCTTAATTGTACATCTATTTTCCCTACTGGGAAGGATGGAACAAAACTAAATGGTAAGTTAATAAAGGAGAACAGAGCTTCTTTTAATTAAATCAAGCCACCAGAATTGGGTGGACTATATCCAAGGATAATGAAAGAATTGGCATGTGCGATTGTTGAGCTGCTGTTAGTGTCTTTGAAAAATTCCAGAGATCAAGAGAGATGACACAGTACTGAAGAAGGGTAAGTGCTGTCCTGGCTTTCATAAAATGGGATAAGTGTGAATGTCTGTGACGATAACTTTAATGATTGGTTTAAAAATATTCTAAAATATATGTTTAAAAGAACAACTCAAGAGAATTTAGAAAAGGCAATTGTAATCCTTAAATATCAGCATGACTTCAAGAGCAGTTCACATCAGACTTCATCTGTTTACTTTCTTTATCTGTTACTCAACTAATAAAACAAAATGAATGCCTTAAATAAAATTTTCTTGAATTTCAAGAAAGGATTTGTCAAAATGTCCCATATTGTTTTTGTAAATAAGATGGAAAGAAAATGGGCATAGATTGTAGAGCAAGGTGGATCTGAAACTGGTTGAATGATCAGCTCCAATGTTGGATGACAGAATCGAAAAGATCTCATAGGATCACAGAATCTTAGACTTGGAAGTAACCTCAGTGGTCATCTAATCCAACCTCTATGTAGGAAAAAAATTCCTTTATAACATACCCAATGAATTCTCTTAACAGGCTCAAATGAAAGATGAAATATTATAAGATGAATTTTTTATTGTTTTTTTTATTTTTTTTTAAAGCAATTGGAGTTAAGTAACTTGCTCAGGGTTACACGGCCAGTCATCATTTATGTGTGGGTGCTCACGTTCTGTGGCCGGTACTGATCCTAGGTCCTCCCAACTCCAGGGCCCGCATTCTTACTCACTGCACCACCTAGCTGCCCCTTATAAGATGAATTTTTAGGAATAAATGTAAAGCCCTACATTAAGGACCAAAAATTCAACTTCACAATGAAAAGGGTGGGGAAGGTGGAGAGTCAAGGCAATATAAAAGTTTACAGGGAAAAAATCTGGAGGATTTTATGAATTGAAAGGTCAAGGTGAAGTAACAGCTACCAAAAATATCTCCTGAAATGTTATGCTGCCTTAATAGAAACATAGTGTCCAGAAAGAAAGAAACCGACATTTGTGGAATTTCTCTTATGTGTTAGTCACTGTGCTAACTGCTTTGCAAATAAGACAATTCTTATTTGATTCTCATATCAATTATGAGAATTATTATTATTCCCATTTTACATTTGAAGAAACTGAGACAGAGGCCAAGTGGCTTTCTCAGGATCATATAATGAGTAAGTAGTAGAAGAATTTAAACTCAGGTCTTCCTGAGTAGAAGGAGAGTTCTATCTATTGTGCCACCAGACCAAGGGAAATTGTAATCTTCTTGCATTATGCTATACTCTGACCCAGTCTCTGAAGCATTATATTCAATTCCATGTGTAAAAATTAAGGAAGAATATTGATCAAATACATTTCCCACCAATGGCTTTCTTGGTTTCTTCTTTTGACTACATGGCACATTATGCTTCTGCCTGGATCACTTGAAATTTCGTCATCATGCAGATCAATTCAGCTTTTGATCCTCAACCCTTTTTCAGTTTCCTCTCTCTTCTGATTGGGTGGCTGGACAGTAGAACTCCTCTCAAAGGTTATAGAGGGTTCAGAATTTTCCAGGTAACTCTTCAATTTCCATCAGTGGCTCTGCTTGGTTTTAATCATACCCCCCACTTTATGCCCCTTGGTGCCCCTCTCCTTTTCAAAATTAAGTCAGGCCTCTGCATTTTCTGGTTTAGACAAGCTATTTTTATTACTTATATACACAAGGGGAGAATTGGACCACATGCTTATAAGCAGATATCACCACCTTGTTTTCCAACCAAGTATGGTTGGCCAACTTATCACCTTAGAATTGGGTTGAGGAAACAAGAAATAAGTTAGGCATAGTACAGATGTGAAAGATGAATAGGAGAGGGGGTCATACATTACAATGCTAGGGAAGGGAAGTACAAATTCTAGGAGATCAGTGAAGGTATGGACATTGGGACACAATGGCCAAGTTTAAGTTTTCTCCTTCTGGACACAAGTACTGCCAATTGAGTGAGCACTTTCCATTGTCCTACCCAAGCACAGAATTCTTTCCTTTGAGAACCTATTTCCCCATAGTTTATTCATATTAGCAATACCTAGTATAGTATACACACAGGTTTTAATAAAGTTTCTAAATAAGGTAACGATTCACAGTCATCTATTTGGGGGAATAGATATGTTCAAATTGCTCAGTCAGTTAACCAGCATTTATTAAGCACCTACTATTTGCCAGGCACTGTGCTAAGAAGTCCCCTGGTTAGGTCCCCCTTTGTATTCCCAGCACTTTCCATATCATGTTAATATTTATTTTATATTAAATAAAGTCTTAGGTGTCACAGTGAAGGCTTAAAGCCTCCAGTGGGCATTGACCCACAAAGAGTACAAAGCAGACCATGCCCAGAGTGCAAAGATCCCTTGTTGTATGCTGGCTTTGTCTAGAAGGCATATTGAAAGTCTGCCTCTACCCTCACACAAGCATCACCAAATATGTATCCTATCAGGAAGGAAGGAAGGAAGGAAGGAAGGAAGGAAGGAAGGAAGGAAGGAAGGAAGGAAGGAAGGAAGGAAGGAAGGAAGGAAACAATTATTCATTAAGCATAAACTATGTACCAGGCACTCTGCTTTACAAATATTTTTTCATTTGATCCTCACAACAACCCTGGGAGGTAGGTACTATTATGATCCCCATTTTACAACTGAGGAAGCTGGGAAAGAGGTTAAGTCATTTAGCCAGGGCTAAGTGGTCACTTAAATCAGAGTTTGTCACTTAAACCAGAGGTCAAGGGATTAGTGACTAGACCACAGCTAATAAATGAATGAGATAAGATTTGAACTCAGGTCTTCTTGAATCCAGGTACAGAGCTCTATCTATTGGACTACCTAGCTACCTCTGCAGGTGAGAAATAACATAGCTTAAGGATTTAGATCTGTCTTGTTGGGGGACTTTCATGGTTCTAGAACCCCTTCCACTAATACTTGGATTAGCAATGGAAATTTTAGTCAGGGAAGGGAGAGAGGTGACAATTCGTGTGGGTTCTTCTTCTATTGTCCTTCCTTTGAGTGGGCAGCCTCTTCTTACAACTCCTGCAGGAGGTGAAAATGTTCTGGGTGGGGAATGGAAGAAGCTCTTTCTAATGTGTAACCTCATTCAATCTTTCCCCCTGTCTTTCCAGTTTATTTGTGCTTCCAATGCTCCCTGCTGTTTGTATAGTAAAAAAGTAAGGGGATAGCCCCCAGCCATATGTCATTAGTCTGTTCAGTGCCCAGGTACTGACTGTGTTAATCTTTGTCAATCTTAGGAGAAGAATAACCTCCAGGTACTAATGGGGGCAGACACTTTGCTTTTATTTTTTCCTCCTTCATTCTAAAAGGGTAGAGTAACGAATTAGCTTCTGCTGTTGGAATAACAACGACAGCATTTACTGGCAGTCAGTTCATAAAAAGATTTGTCTTGTAATTGGAGCTTCAGAGAATTGTAGGCGTCAACAGCATCCTCAGTATAAATTAGCCTCCTCTCCAAATTTAAAAATTTTACTGTAATTATTGAAGACGACACTACCCCTGCCAGTTTTTACATTAAGGTGACAGTTCACAGGGGCCAGTGGTTCCGATCCTTTATGGGCCAGATCCAGATCCTGGGTTCTTTGGCCTCCCAGTAAGGTTGAAAAAGTCCCATTATTATGACTCTGAAACCCCCACAATAGCCGAACAGCTTGCGAGTTTCTGGAGCCAGACTAAATAATGATTTGTTTTCTATCTTCTCAAATTGGGGGTGGGGCTCCCAATATGCTGGATGGCATAGTCTGACCCTTCTGTATCACATGCTTTCACAAAGAAATTGGAATGCAGCACAGAAACCAGTGTACCAGCTCGTTATCTCTCCATTCCCAGACTTATGGCGCTCACATTCTCTCTGATAACCTCTAGCCTTGCTCCTTCTTCCTGGAGCCATTTCTTTACAAGAAGGGTTGAGGTTTTCTTCCAAAGCCTATATAGATGAGGTCTATCTGCACTTGCCTCTTGAGAAACTTGGTCAGGTTCAACCAGACCACAACACTTGGCCCAAGGGCCGTGATCATAATGTTTCTGTTTCCAAGAAAAAAAATCAGGAAAATGATAAAAGAAAAATCAACTGAGAAATGAACTCTGAAAGAAAGAAACCTCTTAATCATAGCACATCTTGTATTTGCATAGTGATTTATGCTTTCAAGAAGAAAACCTGTGGTCTGGAGGTCAGGCTGACACACAGAAATCAGGGCTGGGAAGGAACTTGGCCATGAGGTGTTCTAGTCCAATGTGCTCGTTTTATTTTCAGTGCTGGGTGCTGTTGCTGTTGTCATCTCTCTTGGTTTGGTTCTTCAATATTTGACAGAGAGGCATGATTGTGGGGAATGGAGAACCATCTAAAACTTCCAAATCAGGTTTATCCCTGAAGATGCTTCATGATACAGACATAGTCACTAGCCTCAGAATTCTTGACTTTCTTAATACTGTATCTATGGTTTTTCCCTAGAGTAGGAGGCACAAATGCTAAGAGATCTATTGAGACGGTATGTCTTTCCCTTTATTCTATCAGTGAAGGGCATGGATTCATCCTTCTGACTTTTGATATTAGTGTAGTGAATAGAATTCTGGATTCATAGTCATGAAGACCTGGGTTCAAATCCTGATTCCTGACACTAGCTGAGTAATTATGGGAAAGTCCCATAATATCTCTGAAATTAGCTTTCTCATCTATAAAATGAATACAATAATCACTATCATACCTGAGATATGAGGCACAAATGAGATAATGTATTTAATGCATTATCAACTTTAAAGTATTATATAAATGATAGTTATTAGTACTTTATTATTATTAACATAAATCTCTTGTGATTGGGAGTAATAATGTCCATTAAATTGAGCTAATGCTTTTGATAATGATCACTTGTCCACACTAGAAGATAAAAAGGACTTCATATACAACCTCATTACTAGCCCCCCAGGATAAAGAGGAAAGAAGGCAGAACTAGGCTGAACAGTTGGAAGATACTGGAATGCAGATTTTGACTCAGCATAAGGAAAAAAAAACTTCTAATATTTGGTTCCAGTAGGATGGTATAATTGGTTACCTCAGCAGGGAGTGAGTTCTCTGTCATTATAGGTCTTCAGGCAATTGAATGACTAGTTAGAGATTTATAGATGAGATTCATGCTTCAGGTTGGACAATTTGCTCATTTTACAAAATAGGAAATTGAGGCAAGTAACTTGCCCAAAGTGACATGGCAAAGTAGTGTCATGGCAAAGCCAGGACTACAACCCAAGGCTCAAGATTCCCAAAACCCATTGTGATTTTCTTTTTTTTCCATTGATTCTCTCTTTCTCTCTATTCATTCAGCTTCTAATCCATCTCAAACAGCTTAAGCCCCACATGGGGAGCAATGCAGTTCTTTCCACAAATGTACCTCTGGCTCCATTATTCATCCTTTGAGAGGATAGAATAGCTTCCTGTTCTGTATTCTACCCTGTCTTGTTGTCTTATGTCTTATTATGTAAAATCCCAACCTCGTTAATAGCTTCAGCATCCTATGCATTTAAAACTGAAGCTATGGAATAATGCAAACAGGACAGCGCCTGCCCAACAAGGATGGGCTGAGTTCTGATGCAAATTGAAACCGAAAAGATATTAGATGAAGGAGTCAGGAATGATATAGGGAAAAAAGTATGCTACATGGACAGAGGCTAATACCAGCCTTTAATAAGGATGGTGTTATTTACCAAAATGCAACTACTTACGTGAACCAAAGTTTGGCTACTGCATTTTTGGGGGGAAAAAGGCAGTTGGGGGTGGTGCCTTTCCCAAGTACAAGGCTCTCACAGGCCCTCCCTAGATTAGCATCCACACTCTGAAAAACTTGGGGTAAGATCGTAGAACCAGGCAGTCAGAGAAAGGACAAGTATTTCAATCCAATGTAAAAAAGGACAATCAATGAACATTATCTTCCCACCTTTCATCTTAGTGAATAGAGAATTGGACTAAGGAGGGAGGATGGGGTTGTCAGTGCTGATTCTAACTTGATGATACAACTGCTCATAGCATATGGGTAGGTTGCTTCCCCTCCCTCTTCCTTAGTTTGTCCACTAGGAGTTGGTGCCATGTGACCATTGTTGGGTCTCCATTATTGACTAGCAATCCATTAGTTCTGCTCTTGTTGTCTCCTTATCTCAATGACTATTCTAAACCTTTTCCTCTCTCCTCAATCTCTCAATCTGAACTATCATTCCCCACACTTTAAAAAAAATCAACTTCATCTCTTATTTCACTGAGATGGAAGCCATATGGTGGGAGTTCCTTCAACTCATTTTCTACACCTCAAGCTTTTCGACATAATCACCCATTATCTCCCCCTTTCTTCTTGTCTCCCCCTTTGGTTGTCCAATCAGTTTCGGGTCTACATTAATGTAGACAGCTCATCTATCCTCTAACCTACATCTCACTATCTCATAAGCACATCATGAAGAACTTTGTCTCCAGATGCCTACAAGATATCTCTTCTTGACTGTTCCAAAAAAATCTGTAACAACATATCCAAACCAGATCATATTTCATCCCAAAACTGCATCTTCTTCTGAGTTCACCATTTTTGTCTATGGGACAACCATGCACCCAATCTCCTATTATTTGGAAACTTGGGTTTATTGTTTACTCTTTCCTTTGTCCTAATTACTTCTATTCATTCAGTCACTATATCCTGTCCACTCTAGTGCTGCAATATCTTTATATCTTCTCTATTCCCACAAATATAATCTAAGCTTGTATCCTTATTACTGCCTCACTAAACTAGTATACTTTTTTACAGATCTTCTTACCTCTACATCCTGCTACTTCCAGTCCAATGTGATCATCACTGCCAGGCCAAACTTCTTTACATATACTTCAGGCCATTTCTCTCTTTAAAACTTTTCAGGGGGCGGAGCCAAGATGGCGGAGTAGAAACAGCGAGTCCAAGCCTCTCTGCCCCCAGATTCTCCACAAACTACGTAAAAAAGGACTCTGAAAAACTTCTGGAGCCCCAGCACCCACAGAACGACACAGAGAAGCTAAACTCCCGCTGAGGACAGCCCAGCACCCTGCAGGAAGGACCAGCGCAGTGGTCTGGGAGCCGGCAGCGCGCAGAGCGCAGGAGCCGAGCCGAGCCCAGGTCCACGTGAGCCGAGGTTTTAGCCCCAGGGCGGGAGGGCCAGCAGCCGGCTGGAGGAACCCCAGAACACCAGGAACTGTGGAGACGCCAGAATTATCAACATAGACTTGCCTAGGACAAAGTAAGAGGTTAGTGTCCTACGGACTTTGGGACCTGTATTTGGGGAATGCGTCAGCTCCCTCCCCTGGGGGCTAGAAGCCGCTGAGGAGACACGCCATTGTGTAGTTTTCATAGGCATTTCCGGCTCCCAGCCTACAAATCGTGGGGAGATCCAGCGATCAGTCTTGGGGGGTAATCACTCTTGCTTTAACCTCCCTGGATCTGGATTGTGATCTAGGGTGGAAGTCGTGGGTGGGTTTACAGTTTGCCAGAAACGGAAGTTGCCCCCGACATGTTCGGGACGAAAATTCCTCTATCTGGCCTTAAAGCCACAGTGTGGCAACAAGCCCAAAAGTCAAGTAATTAAGTGGCAACATGCCAAGGCAAAGGAAACAGAAAAATGCAACCCTAGACTCCTATTTTGGGGGCAGAGAGCGGGAAAAGAACTGTGAGGTCAGAAATCCTGCTCCAAAAGCCCCAGGGGAAAACATGAGCGGGTTGCAGGCCATAGAGGACTTTAAGAAGGACTTTAAAAATCAAATCAGAGAAGTGGAGGAAAAATTAGAAAGAGAAATGAGAAGGATGCAGGAAAAGTATGAAATGAGGGTCAACAGCCTGACTGAGGAAAACAACACCTTAAAAAATAGACTAACTCAAATGGCAAAGGAGGCCTAAAAGGGCAATGAGGAGAAGAATGCCTTAAAAAGTCGAATTTGCCAGATGAAAAAAGAATCTCAAAAGTTCACTGAGGAGATTCATTCCTTCAGAGTTAGACTGGAGCAAATGGGAAGCAGTGACTTTATGAGAAATCAAGATGCTGTTAAGCAGATCCAAACAAACGAAAGATTAGAAGGCAATGTGAACATTCATGGGAAAACCACTGACCTGGAGAATAGATCCAGGAGACAATGGTAAATTATTGACTACCTGGAAAGCCATGATCAAGGAAAGAACCTAGAAATCACCCTTCAAGAAATTCTCAAGGAAATCCGTTCTGACATTTTAGATCCAGAGGGCAAAATAGAGGTTGAAAGAATCCACAGATCACCTCCTGAAAAAGATCCAAAAAGAAAACTCCCAGGAATATTATAGCCAGGTTCCAGAATCCCCAGATCAAGGAGAAAATACTACAAGCAGCCAGGAAGAAACAATTTCAATATTGTGGAAACACAATCAGAATAGCCCAGGACCTGGCAGCTTCTACACTGAGGGATCGAAGGGCATGAATATGATATTCCAGAGGGCAAAAGAACTGGGAATGAACCCAAGGGTCACCTACCCAGCAAAACTGAGTATTTTGTTTCAGGGGAAAATATGGTCATTCAGTGGAATAGAGGACTTTCAAGCATTCTTGAGGGAAAAACCAGAGTTGAATAGAAATTTGACATCCAGATGCAAGAAGTAAGAGATGCCTGAGAAGGTAATCAGGGAAAAGAAATCAAAAGGAACTTATCAAAGTTGAACTATTTACATTCCTATATGGAAAAGCAATAATTGTGACTGATGATATCCTTCTCACTATGAAAATAATGAAAGAAGGGGGTGTGCTCATATGAATACATATCTGAATGTGTGTGTATATGGTTACAGTTATATATGGATAGAGGGCATAAGTTGAATTTGTTGGGAAGGGAGAATACTCAAGGGATGAAATTATGAGGTGAGAGGAAAGTGGCAAGAGGAGATGGGGAGAGACAGGGTAGGGTAAACTATCCCATGTAGAAGAAGCAAGGGGAAGTGGTTGCAAAGGAGGGGGAGAATAAGGAAGGCTAAAAAGACAAAACCACATTCCCATTGAATTTGGTTCAGGGAGAAAATGACATACATACTAAATGGGATATCTCAACCTGCAGCAGGATAGGGGGAAGGGAGATGAGAGGAGGGAGGATGGATGGGAGGGCATCCTTGGGGTGAGGGGAGGCTGGAAGTACCCACTATAGAAGAGGGACAGGATCATGTAGGGAATGGACCAGGTGGGGGGTGGGATGAGTGGGAGGGAATTATAAGCAGCCTTGTACAATATATCTACTATGATAATGTTTTGCATAGTTAGACATGTACAACATATACTGAATTACTTATCTCCCAAGAAGGAATGGGTGACAAGGGAGGAAGGAAATGGATCTGAAATTCAAGGTCGTAACATTAAATGTTTCAAATATATATATATATATAAATACTATTATTAATACTCTTTTGCCTGTAAATGGGAGATAAGATGTGCAGCATTGGGACACAAAGATTCATCTTCCTCTAATGGAAAAGTCGATGGGGGTATGGGAGAAGGTATGGGAGAGAGCAGATTGGAGGAAGCGATATCTTGTGGGACTGCTATTCTGGGAGGTTGGGTAGGGGAATAATGGGGGGAAAATGATTGTAACTCAAAATCTGGCAGAAATGAATGATGTAAAACAGAAGTTAATAAAGTATTTGTTTAAAAAAAAAAAAAAACTTTTCAAAGGTTCCCTATTGGCTAACAAGCTAAGTTTAAAATCCTTTGCTTGGAATTCAAGGCTCTCCTCAGTTTCCTACATTTCCAACTTTATCTCATATACCATGTTCTCTCTGAAGAACCTTGGAATCAATTGTGAGACATGGAAGATGGTGACACAGGACTTCCCATCAAGGCATTCCTGCATCAAAGAAGGCACTGTGCTCTACGAGCAAAGCAGAATTTCAGTGGCTCAAAAGAGATGGAAATGCACAGAGACATCTCCACTCCAAATATTCATGTGGACTATTTCTGTCTGGCCTATGGTAGAATCTTCTGAATTCTTATTAGTCTTATCAGCCACAGTTGGGCACATGTACATTGACCCCCATATTAGTGATACCATTTTGGTCCTCTCTGAGCACAAAGGACAGCAACCAACCAGTATTCTGATTTCTCTAACACATTCCAAATTCTCTAAGTTCTAGTCATCTATGCTGTTCCCCATTTCCATTCATTTTTATTCCTTATTCCTGCAACGCTTTCTCAGAGCAGTAAATACTGCATTTGCATATATTTTATTTATGCATGTTTTGGGAAAGGGCTTTTTTCTTCTTTTTTCCAATTGGAGGACAGCAGGTAGGAGGGTAAGAAAAGAGATTTTTGTTAATTGCTTAATTTTGTTACTTTCTTATTAAGCATTTAGCATAATGTCTGTCATGTAGCAGGTACTTTATAAATGCTTGTTGATTTGAAAGTTGAAAAAATAAGCTAAAAAATCAAGTACTTTACAAACCTTAAAGCACTATATAAACCTGAGCTCTTGACATGAGAAGTCCTGTTGTCTAGTCAATAAAGAATTGACTTTGAATCAGGAAGACATAGATTCAAGTCCCATCTTTCATACATGCTGGTTGTATTACCCTGGAAAAGTCACTTAACCTCTTGAGGCTGTAGGAAATCTCTTAAGAATAGAAATTATGGAGCAAGCACTGACTTCTGACTTGCAGGAGTTCTTTGCACAAATGAAAGCACCAGTCCTGTTCGTGTTGTTGTTGTTGTTGTTGTTGTTGTTATTGTTATATACATGTTGAAATAAAAATTCCTGTACTAAATTAGGCCAGCTAGATGGTACAGTGGACAGAGTGCCAGACCTGGAATCAGGAAGATTCAACTTCCTGAGTTCAAATTTGGTCTCAGACACTTATTAGCTGTGTGACCTTGGGCAAGTCACTTAACCCTGTTTGCCTTAGTTTCCTCAAATGTTAAATGATCTGGTGAAGGAAATGGCAAACCACCCCAGTATCTCTGCCAAGAAAACCCCAAATAGGGTCACAAAGAGTTGGAAACAACTGAACAACAAGTAAATTGAAGGATGCAAGCAGAACCCAGAGATAGGTTTCCCATTTCACTAACTGAAAAATCTTCTGTTGACTATTTCATAATGGAAGATTCAGGGGAAAGGGGTCTTGTCCTACACAATTTTGATTAAAGACATACTTTTCCTGACAAAAATGCTTTACTGTCATTCCAAATGCAGATAGCAGGGCACAGCAGGCAAAGTATGAATGGAGCAGTTGTGTCTCAAGCACCAGATGACTCACATTTAGTTCTCATGGTTACCCTGATGTCATCACAGGCCCTGGGGTGTGTGAATAGCCTGGCAGAGCAGAATTACCTGACTAAGACCTATTTTCTTCCCCATCTGCTTAAACATGCCTTCTAATTTCATGGGCCTCAGCACTTATCCTGATTGCATCAAACAAAGGCGGCTAAACAAAGCCACCACCACATTGGCAACAAAGAGGCATTGGAATGACATCATAGGCTGGGCAGTGGACCTTTCCAGTCGGCCGAATGCAACTGACTGCTTTTGTTCATGGCTACTTATGTGTTACCAGCTAACAGAAGAGTCAGATTACCATATTTACTGACAGTTCAGCAGCACATTTAAAATAAGGATTTTTAAAGCAAATTGTGGATCCAGGGTGGTAGCATTAAAGTTTAGGACATGTTTCCCTGCTATGATGCCAGCCCCTGCTATGATTCTGGGGCTGCCCCGGCCATGGTACATTCCCTGTTCTGTTGATGATACTAAGGGAGTAAACAAGCCTCTGCTGTTAAGCAGAATGCACAGAAACTAATTCTTTTCCCCATCTCAATGAGTTAAAGATTTCATAAAGTGACCCAGTATAAGAGCAATGTACACACTAGAAATAGGCTTTCTATATAGGTGGGGAACCAAGGGGGTTCATATGTGGACACAAACCGATTAAGTTTAAGGTTCCCTGAAATTGCTTTCTCCAATCTGGACCAAAAGCAATCAGAACTCAGGGCATTCAAGTTGAGGCCTTGCCTATGGCGATGGGAGGTGTCAAGGCCAAGGCTTTCTACTTATATCCTTAGGAGATACTTGAGATTGTTGGAGAAGGGATATAAATGTTTTAAAATTGCAGTTGGAAAAGACCTCAGAGATGACTGAGTCTATATTCCTGGTCTTACAGGCAAAGAAACTGAGGCCCAAGGGTGTAAACCAAGGTTTTATGACTCCAAATCCAGCATTCTTTCCATAATATCTTAGTGTTCTCTCTTCTTTATAGGACCATCCATCTAGATCTAGGAAGGGGTCCTAGAAGTCATCAAGATCCACCCAGTTTTTCATTTTATTAGGGAGGAAAGAGTCTCCAAAAGACTGAGTGACTTGCCCATGTTCACACAATTAGTAAATGTCAGAGCTGGGGCCTTTATCTCTCTGAATCCATCATTCTTCCTATTGTAGCATAATTATAATCTCTTATTGTAGCTCTCCAGTCATTCACTCATTTATTCATTCATTCATTTTACACGTATTTTTGAAGTGACTTCTATATGTAGACATAGCCCTTCATAAAACTGGACACTGTACATCTAAATATAGCTGTTCTGAAGACAACCGCTAAATTAATGCATGTAGTATTTTTTTTCAAAAGCTTTCTATTTGTACTAATTTCTGCTAAAGTCTAGGATTGAGGAAGTGTGAACTTAGTGAAGAATGGTGGGTATTGGCCCATAATGGGAATTGTCATAAAGGAACTCTGGTTCCCAACCAAGGTTTCCACTCTTGCTATCTCCTGATGAGGATCTCAGCTAAGACTCCAGATGAGAAATGAGCTGGTCCTCTACAGCTATAATTTTCTTCTTTCTTCTGGTTTGATTACTCTTCAATCTTTTCGAACTCCAGGGTTGTAGTTTTAAAGTCTTAACATCTACTTGCTAAGAGTGTCACAAAATCGTAGACTCTGAGATTTGGAAGGGTTTTCATAGGCTACAGAGTCCAAACTGTACCTGCCCAATAAGTTTTTACCCAGCCCCTACTTGAGTGACAGAAAACATTGTTGTTCATCCTTCATTTGTGAAAGAGAACCAATGATATCATGGGGTGATGTCTTGACTCGTAGGTGAATTGGATTTAAGTGAACAAAGTTGCACAAAATCATCAGCCTCACTCTCTCATAAAAGCCCAGTGGCAAGACAGAAATCAAGAAGATTGTCAAGGGTACGATGGATGAACTTGTCTTCTATGTTTTATCAAGCCCCAAGTGCCCCACAGCACCTTCTTCAGCTGCCTTCACAGCTATAGGAATGATTTGATCTCATCTGCCCATTCTGCTGGAGAAAGTCTTCATACGCTTAGGGTAGACATTCACCTAAGTCACCAGTGGGTTAAAGGCCTGTCAGTTACCTTCAACCAGCTTTAGCCCATCTGCTGAGATGGCTTTACTGGGGTGCGGTTACCATGCATCCTACAACTTCTTGAAGTCAGAGATGAGAGAGGTGGACACCAAAGGTGGATGAGAAGCCCTGAAAAGTATTTCATTCAACAGGTTAAATATCTTCCATTACTTCAACTCTCCCTCAAATAAATGGCTTTGGTTCCCTTCACTGTGCTATGCATTTTAATGCAACCCAAGTTTACTTCTTTCAAGGAAGAATTCTGTTTCTTAGACTTAGATCTGAAAGAGGTCACTTCATGTTGTTGTCCATTTCCCCAGAAATTGAACATATGGAGGGTACATTTTAGATTCACTTAATGGAAGCCACCACTGCTCTTTTCCTTCTCATTCCTAAACAAAATGCATGTGTCTACAAGCATACAAACTATCATATTGCTGAATCATAAACCTAGAACTGGAATGCACCTTTGATGTCATCTAGTTGATGACTATTACAGATGAGGAAACTGAGACCCAGGAAGATTGATTTGCCCGCTAGGTAGTAAGCATCAGAGGTGGGTTATGAACCCATTTCCTCTAATTCCAGAGCCAGTAGTCATTCCATTGGGCCACATTGCGTCCCACTTGCCAAAAAATTCTCCACAAAAGTCCTCCTGGTCTCTTGAAGGACACTCTAATGGAACTAAACCTCTAGTTGGGTTCACCAAGCTGGAAAGACTTTTAGTATAACAACTATAGTCAGAGGATCAACCTTTCTTAGTACAAAGAGGCTGACCACTGGAAGACTGACCACCAAGTGATACATGTTTTGGGCCATAGAAGCCCATAAAATAGACAAAAAGCCCCAAAATGCCCCAGTTCTGAATGACCCCTGGCACCATCCACTCCCTCACCAATGGCATCACAGAGATACAAAAATGGATCAGTGTCAAAGGATGCTAATAAACAATCTATAAAGTTTCACCATTTAGAAATACTAATAACATCTTCCCATATGTTGTCTATTGTGCCTGGGAGGTATACCCTTCATACCTCTTTGATTCCCTAGTTTACCTTCAAAGCTCAGTTTAAGTACCACCTTCTGTATGAGACTTTTTCTGAACCCCCTTAGTTGTTAGGGCCTCCCTTACTGTCTTTGGGTTAAAAATCTCATATTTATGTTGTATACATCTTGTATGCATGTTGTCTTCCTTGTTATATCCGTATATAACAGCACATGTACATCCCCAGCACCTAGTACAGTGCCTGACACATAGTAGGCTTAATAATTGCTTTCCAATGGATGGATTGACCAATTGACATGCTACTTCTGGAACTACTCCCCATCCATGTAGACTCTCTCCCTTCTAATGAAAGCAGAAGACAAGATATTGCAGCTCAGTGTAAAGCCCATTCTCAGGTTCTCCTCAGAGGGACAAATAAGGAAGTTGACAGTCAATTTCATCATTCGATGAAAGGCAATTAGAAACATCACTTCATGGGAAACTTGAACCCCTCCCTCTTTTGGTACCCTCAATGATCCTAACTTAAAGAGACCACCCTGAAAATAATTCCAATACACGTGCCAGAATCTGTCGCACAAGATAAGAAATTCTGTAGAGAATTTGACAATATCCTTTAAACTAAGTTACCATATATCTTGATTCTTACTTCTATGCAAAGGTGAGTACAAAGGAAAATATCAGAAAATCATATTGCAAGATAAGTCTTGGGAATCAACAAATGGAAGAGGCCAAAGATGTGTAGACTACTCAGAAGCCTCTCAATGTATATCACAGTTACTTTCTTCAGAGAAATCATCAAGTCCTGAATGTGATGATTGTAGAATCTCTTTACTTTTGATCATCAGGGTCCTTTAACCTCAATTCCATATTGCTGGAATCCCTGCCTTCCTTACCTCGATGTCATAGAGTACCTCTTATTCTTTAAGCTGTGATGCAGGCATCATCTTCCACAAGAGCCACAACTCCCCTCCACTAGTAGCATTCTCTCTCCAATACCTTTCATGGAACTCCTTTGTTTATATTAATACTTATTAACTTTATATTTGTGCTGAATGTACATGTGCTTGTTATTTCCTCCAATGCAAATCTATTGAAGAAAGATTTCATTCTTTGTATTTCCATCTCAAGGGCCTAGCAAAGTGCCTGACATATTGTTGTTCAGTTGTTTCAGTTGTGTCTGACTCTTCACAACCCCATTTGGGGTTTTCTCAGCAAAGATACTGGATCGGTTTGCCACTTCCTTCTCCACCTCATTTTCTGAGAGGGGAAGGCAAGGTAATTGGGGTTAAGTGACTTGCCCAAGGTCACACAGTTAGTTAAGCATCAAGGGTTCTGAGGCCGGATTTGAACTCAGGTCCTCCTGACTCCAGAGCCAGTACTCTGCTCACTGCACCACCTAGTCACCCTCTCCAGCTCATTTTGCAGATGAGCAAACAGGCAAATAGGGTTAAGTGACTTGCCCAGGGTCACACAGCTAGGAAGTGTCCGAGGACAGATTTTAATTGGGGTCTTCCTAACTCCAGATCTGGCCCTCTATCCACTGCTCCACCTACTTGCACCTAACTAACTTACAGTAGGCACTTAATAAATACTTGCTGATAGACTTACTGGTTCACACATCAGAGAGAAGAGAGAAAGAATCAGAGATATCTGGGATGAACCTCTGGCTAACTTTGTGGCATAGCTTCAAAATCTGCCAGTCCTTTAGTCTCTATTATACCTTTAGATTTCCAACAGCTTGCAGTATAGCCCACTATGGGTGACTCTTCGAGCGGAATACACAACACAGGCAAATACAGACAGGACATAGATATATAGGAATAAGTCACCCTGTAGATGCCTTAAAGATATAATTTTCTGCCACTGAGACCCCCTTATATTTCTCTCCATCCTGCAAGTACAAACAACATCATAAAATGATAACCAATGTGGGCCAGCATAAACCCAGAGTACCTTCCCCTCAACTCCCTTCCAGGTGAGTTTATCTTCACCAAATATTAATGAATTAATTGATTAATATTAGGTTATTTTGCCCATGCTTTGTATTTGTTTTCTATTGTATCTTCTTAATAGATACTTATTACTTGATTGCTTATCTGTCTATTGAATGCTGCAAAAGTGAGAAGAGGCTGGTGCCCTTACAAAGGTTATTGAAATTATTTCTGCCTTCTCCCCTCACAGAACTATTTCCCTGGCTTCCTTTTGGTGGCAATAGTGAAAATCTAACATTCTCAGAAAGAATGAAATTAGCAATAACCTGAATTAATAGGAAAGGATTGCTGACAAATATAGAAGACACTTCTGAATTTGTAGTCACATGATCAACTGGTTAGCACAAAAGTCAAAGTAAACACCACATTAGGAGGAAAGATAAAGATGAGAAGACATGGTATCTGTAAACTGCCAGCTTAAAAGCTCCAAAAATTAGGAAATGGACAAAAGTAAAGTATAACTTTTGCAAAGCAGTCACCACATTAAGAGGCTAAAAGTGCCCCCAAACAACTTCAACCAAGAGACACTTGAACATCTCGCCAAATGGAAAAAAAAATCAGGCAGGACCAATATTGGTTTAAAACACAAGCTTTAAAGTATAACTCAAACTGTAATGGCAGAGAATATACAATCTGTCATTAAAAAAAAAACATTTGAAACTAAAGCAACATCAAGAGAACTTGCTGTTTGATGCAGCTAAGTCAGATCCATTAGTAATCCAGAAAGAATTGGCAGATAAAATAACAAATAAAACAGCAAGTAGGTGTAAAATGGAACAGCTCTACAGGCATTTCTATAGTGAGTTCTTCTCATCAGTAATGATAACAGAACTGCCACCTTGGAACTTTATCACCTGATGTGCCTAGTATACTGTGTAAGGAAATAGTAACATGAGAAAAACACTAAATAAAGGATAAAGGAAGACAAAACACATATTACTTACAGTTTGTCTGCTGTGAGGAATCAGGCAGAGATAATCATTCTATGGAGATGGTACTTAACCATGTCCCTTCCTCTCAGTATTGCAGCTATAAAACTACGGAACTAGATTCCATCTTTTTCCCTAGGGTATCTTCCCAAAATTCAAGGCGATGTCTTGGTGGCTGATGTGGTTGAAGATTCCTATCAACCCAGGGGTATATAAGCTGTTACATGAGAGGTCACCAAACTCAACCTCCTCATCCTACAGATAAGTAAACTGAGGCTACTTGATATTAAATGATTTGTCCTGGATCACACAATAAGTATTCCTCATTCTAAGTCTAATGTTCTACCTGCTATAACCACACTGTCTCTTCTAGTTTGTGTAAAAGAACATTTTCTGGATGGTCAAGTGTAGTGTGTTGTTAGAAAAATAATTCCACTGGGAGCAAGAGAATGGCTCATTCATCTTGGTAAAAGGAATTTAGCACGTGAGAGCTCATTAATGGGTCTATAGTTTGCACTCTCTATTTTAGAGTAGGGGTGATATAACATGAAAAGATACATCTTTACCTAGAGAATCATGAATAATTCCATTCAGAAAAAATACAAACGAGTAAGCCTAATCAGAGCTGAGATAGGAGAGAATTAGAAATGTTCTTACCTGAATAGGCAGGTGGCTTTACTGGCAGCAGAAAGCTCAGCACAGCAGACACAATGAGCTCATTCAATTCAACATTTCTTAAGGACAATGCTAGGTGCTACAAGACAAAAAAATAGAAACAACATCACTCTAGCTCTGAAAGAGCTTGTATTCTGGTGGGGGGCAGGGGAGAATGGTGAGGAATGCAGGGTGTATGGAAGCACCTAAATGGTATCATGGCCAGTATTGCCAATGACGAACAGTGTAGAAACTTTGGGGGGGGGGGGGGGATGGGCGGGGTTCTTTGGTCTGGGTATACACCTTATAGGACTGGACATGAGATAACATATTTAGAATTAGAATCAGTCTTGCAAAATCAGAAGGGATCAATTTGGTCCCAAAGAAGAGTTGTGAGACTTTTGTGAGTTGTGAGAAGACATCTATCTCTTCCTACTCCTTCACAGAGGTAGGAGATCCACATGCACAGAATATTACATATATTATCAGACTTTTTCAATGTATTATTTGGTTTTTCTTACTTGACTTCTTTTTTTCTTAAAAAAAAAGTCTCTTATGTAGAATAGATCCCTGAGAGAAGAAGGAAAAAGATGGGAAAATTGAGGTGATATAACCAAAAAATATCAATCAAAATGTATTTTTAAAATTACTGGAATGGTCCTGAGAGCTCATCTCACTGCCTAACTTTACAGATGAGGAAACTGAGACCTAGAGAGGTTAAGTCACTTGCCCAGAGTCACACGGGTCCTAAGAAACAAAGTGGTATTTGAACTCACTCCTCTGGCTCCAAAAGTAGGGTTGGTTTCCCGGCACCACGCTTCTTCCCAATGCATACTGAAGGTAAATCCACCAAAAATTCTCAAGTGACAGTAAATATTCAAATAGGCTTACATAGATGGGTCCTGGCTTGCTGTATCAGAAGCAGAGCACCAGTCATTAAATCTCCCTAGGGAGTTTGCACCAGTATAAGCAGAGGGAAAGTAGGTGATTTGGAGGCCTCCTTCTGTGCCAGTTTGAAGCACAGATAAGTGTACTTAGTTATGCTTAGTTATTTTCTAACAGCTGATGTATGATAATCTTGAAAGGTCTAACAAAGAATGACTGTAGAGTTCAGAAAACGAGACCCCCCTCTTGTGACTGATCTGCCAGGTGTCTAGATTCTGTTTTCCACAATGACACATCTGTTCATCATATTTTGATATGCCAGGATACAAATGACGCAAAGTACAACCTTCTAAAAATGACATCTAATGAACATGACATTGGTTAAGCCAGTGAGTTCAATGTTCAAAACGAATTCAAAATACTGCTGAGTTCAAAATGTTCCAGGTTCCTATGGTCAATGTGGATGATAGGGTACCTCACTTCCTCAAGATGGTGGCTTTAGAACTCAAATGCAGCCTTTACCAAGGACAGCTCCTTTTGTTCTATGTCATAATCCTCTGCCAAGGTCAATTTGGGGGAGAAGCACACGGTGTATAGTTTTAGATGATAGGAGAATGGAATAAGTTATAAGAGAATGGTCTCTACTACATGGTTGAGCGCATTCATCTTTATAATAATAATTCACATTAATATAGTGCTTGGAGGTTTTAATTATTTGTGATGATCCTGGGAGATCTTGGTGGAATAAATGGGATAACAATAAGATCTATTGCTTACATCATGCTTTAAGGATTGCAAAGTACTTTATATATACTGCCACATTTGGTGCTCGCAACCACCTGTGAGGTAGGCATTGTTATCATCCCCATTTTACAGATGAAGAAATTGAGATAGATGAAGTTTCAATGATATACCCAGTAAAGAATCAGAAGCAGGATTCAAATTCAGGTCTTCTTGACTCCCACTCTAACAGTCTACTGCACAACCTAGTTTCCCCACACTTAATCATATTTCAGCAGGTCAGAGTAAAAAGACTGGAAGCACTCTGGCAGTAATAGCCCTCAAAACCAAGGAAAAGATCTTTTGCTGAAGTTGGAGCCTCCCAATTTATAGTACTGCCACTTCTGGGGGGCTATAAAGACCCCCTGTGGTCCCATTAGGTTCCCTGGTTAGTCAATAAGCATTTATTAAGCACCTACTATGTACCTGGCACCATACTAAATTCTGGGGATATGAAGAAAAGCAAAAGATAGTACTTTCCCTCAAAGAGCTCACAATCTAATGAGGGAGACAATATGAATGTGATTATATACAAATAAGCTATTTATAAGCCTTCTCAAATTGTCACTTCAACAGCTTGGCACATAGCAGCTCCTGCAGATGCTGACTGACAATCTGAATCCACACATGGTGTGCTGGGCATGCTTGGAGGAAATGATAATATCATTGAGAAAGATGGAGTTCACAGACTCTGAAAAAGTCTTCATGATGTACAATGGATTTGAAATCAGAAGACCTTCCTTCAAACTCTGCCTCAGATACTTCTGAGATGTGTGATTCTGGGTCACTTAAGCTTTCTGGGCCTCAGCTTTTTTCATCTGTATAATGATGGTGTTGGATTCCATGACTTCTAAAATCCTTTCTATCTTTAAAACTATTATCCTACTATGCTATTAAAAAAAAACTACAGGAGGCATTATGCTAGTCAAATAGCATTTGCCATCATTCATGCAG